>PVIA01003159.1:0-179246 GCA_004024845.1 Tonatia bakeri | reverse complement strand
GGGTGTCAGTTGGGAGGATGTTTTCTGAACAGCCTTCCTAATTCCCCCTCCTGCTCTCAACCTCATCATATTGAAACTCCAGCACAGTCACCTGATACAGTTTTAAAAACTGCCTCAGGAAACCACATCACCTGGATCTAACCTTCAGCTTCCAGGTGCAATCTTTTCTTGGCAATGATCCCCATCTTGCTGTATCTGTCGCATACGCAGAGCCAACCACAGCCAGGCAAGGGTGGCCAGTTGACCACATCTGTCAAATGCCTCCTCTGTACAGGGCCAGGAGGGACTGGGCACAGCAGGCTGGCCAGGGCCCCCTGCATCAGGGACAGGGCTGTTGGGTCTGCCAGGCCTTTGGTCTCACGCATACACACTGGGGCAGGTAGGAATAAGGCAGTATAACTGGGAGCACTGCCAAAACAAAGTAGGAATGGGGAAGGAAAGTTCTCCAGGGAATGAGAGACCGGGTCATCGAAAGGGAGAAGATGGTGGTCAGGCTTGTGGGGATCAAAATGAATGCAGCAGTGACATCAAGGACCGACTGGCCCCCACAGTCCTTCATGGGGTGCTCAGAACTTACTGGGCCCTTTGGCACCAGGCATATGGTCCAGTTTGAGTCACCAGCTTTGTGCAGCTTCCTTCACCAGCTTCCATTCCCAAGACCAGGGTCGGAGAGACTAAGGAATTTTTTTGCCAGAGAATCCAGACAGCACCTGAGTCAGCTGCTGGGCCAGGGTCCAGGTCCCTGTGGCAGGTCGGCCAGAGAGGAGGGGCTGACCCTGCTGAGAGGAGGAAAGAACCCAGACTGGAGCTAAGAGGGCGAGGCCAGATTATAAACACACTGGGGAGTGAGAGCGTGGTGACCCCTTGTCTCTCCTGGCTCTGCCCCCGTAGAGGGTCCAGAGTATACGCAGTGAGCAGGGATGGAGGGCGAAAGGACAGGGTGGGAACATGAAGTCTTCCCCCAGCCTTCCCCCTTCAGACTTCCCCAGGGCCTAAGACCAGCCCAGCTGGGCAGGCCAGGAGCTTTGATGCGACAAGAGATTGAGCTTCAGACTGGGCTTTTCACTACCTGAAAATGGAGATCTGGGTGACTGGAAAGGTTATGGGACCTGCAAGATTTGGTCCAGGGGGAGAGAATAACAATGGCCGAAAGCAGGTTTGTTGGAGAACAGAGTTCCACTCCCTGTCAAGTCCAGTGCACTCAGTAAGCTGGTTATGATGAGTTAGCACCTCCTTTGTGCCACACATGGTGCTGGGCATGAGGGACACAGTAGTGAACAGAGCATCCAGTGGTCCATGTGCCCTGCCAGAACTTCCACTGGAGTGGAATTCCAGGTCTGTGCCCACCCAGAGCTGTGTCTCCCCACCTGCCCCTCGGCAGCAAGACTGAGCCCTCACTGCACTTCTGAGATGGTGACTCACGGGTGTCCTCTGCTTGTCCTCCAGCTCCTCAATTGCATGGGGTGGAGTCCAACATAAAAAGTCCTTCTACAGGTACCCACCCCAGCCCTTTATGCCACGGCCCTCCACAGTGTGGAAGCGTGGTCATCTGTCCAACTGAGACTTATTGGACACCTGCGATATGGTGGGCCCTGTGCTGAGTAAAGATGAGGACGACATGATCCCTCACGCTCAGGGGCTCCCAGTCAGTATCAGTGGAGGGGGCGGCAGAAAGGGGAGTGGGGTGGGGGTCTTGTAAACAGATTGTTACATCTGGGACCTGAGATATCACAAAGGAGGTGACGTTTGAACCTGGAGTGAGTTTGCCAGGAGACAGAAGAAACTGCATGACCAAATCATGGAATGGACTTGGCAAGAATCAGGAGACCAGGGCAAGTGTGAGGCTTGCGGACAGCACCCCATCTTTGTACCAGCAGAGGGCGTCAATCTCAGCAGGAGGCTCCACGCCCTGACCTCGTCCAAACCTGATTACTTCCACATATCTTCACTTTAGGGATTGGGGCTCAGCATAAAAAACAGCCCCAGATGAGGCGAGGAGAGCATTTAGTTTATTGAAGCCAATATAGGATTTTAAACTATGAAACCAGCTTTATTTGTCAAGGAGACAAATTTGACAGCAATGTGGAAGATGAACCAGAGCCAAGAAGTCTAACTCGTTCTTGTCCTTACACTGTGGGCTTGCCCATCGCCAAGGCCGAGTGACTTGATCCTAAAAAGGAGCACAGGGGTCTAGTTTCTGCTCCAGGCACCCATTGTCCAAATACCTCCCAGGCAATCCGCTGGCAACCCCACCCACCACCCCAGACCTCTCAGACTGCAGGGAGTGGGGACTGGATGGTCAGCAGGGGGAGCCAAAGGACCAGTGATTGGACTGTCGCCCACACTGGTCAGCTCCTCCCTGCCCAGTGTGGAAAGGGCCCCCTGACCATGGCCTACGTGATTCCCAGCCCTGTGCCCTGACTCAAATGGGTGGACAAAAAAGGAAAGAGGACATATTTCTTTACCCCAAATTTTGGGCAAGGGATGGGGAAACACATGTATACACATACAGTTTTTTAAGGCTCTACCCATGGCCTGGAGAGCTTTTTACTACCAAACTCACCAACTTCTGGATCAAGTTTTGGACCGTGCATCTGTGTGTTTCTAAACTAACAGCAGACTAACACCATGGCTCCCAGCTCTGAACAAGGACATGGGGGTGCATTAAAAAGAGTTTGACACATTCCTGGGCCAGGTCCCCCAGGGCAGGAGGTGACATAGCCTTCCCTCCCCTGAGAGACAAGAGCAGGCACAAGGGCTCCTTGCCTGGTTGGGAGTTTGAGTGTTTCCTCGCTTCTCTTAAAGAACAAGGGAACACAGTGCCTATTTTCTATATTCCCGTATTCTGGTATGGCATGTCGATTTTTAGATACCAAAATATTAGTGTCTTTATATAGCAACATTACTTCAGTATTTTTAAAAATCTGAATTCTTAACCATTCATATATTGAACTGTGCCTAAGAATTACAGGTTATGTTAAAATTTCAAGTCAAACAAAAGTTTACTAGACTAGAAAGCATTCTTCTACTACACCTCCATAATCCAATAGGACAATGAAAATGCCAATCAAGTCCCTTCTGCAAGAATCATTCTTAACATCTCCATGCAAGTGAAATAGACATTTCAGCACTGAAATTGGCACCGGCTCCTCCGCACAGTAATCTCTATCCATGAGTGAAGTAATTAAGCAAGACCAAGGAAACCAATGATCTTCCAAACAGAAACTGTATCTTACAATTAACAATAAAGACTACAGGTCCTGAAAAATATCTGAAAGCATCTCCAAACTATGAAACCCGAAATAGGGTTATTTGAGTTATTTGAAGATGGAGTCAGCTGCCCCAAGCCTCGCCATCTAGGTGTAGAGTCAGTGTTTTCAGCAACTCGGCAACTGTCCATAAAAATGCGTTCACACTCTGACTGGTGTGACTCAGTTGGTTGGGCATGAAAGGTCACCGGTTCGATTCCCAGTCAGGACATATGCCTGGGTTTCAGGTTCAATCTTCCCACAGGATGGGTGCAAGAGACAATCAATCACTGTTTCTCTCCCTCTCTTTCTCCCTCTCTTCCCCTCTCTCTAAAAATAAAAATAAAATCTTTTTCAAAAAATGCTTTCACTGCTCAAGTACAGCACCATTGGTGAAGATTGATTTTTAAGATTACTCTTCTTTAAGATACCATTTCAGCTTCACCTTTTCAAAGTTAATGAACTTTATTTTTATATAGTGTTTAGTTTACTTTTTGAATAATATTTTAGCATCTTTCTTTTCTAATTTACAGTAAATAATAATGCATGTTTAATGTTGATGAGGTTTAGGGCAGGCCACCCCAAGATGTGCCACTCTGGCCTGGGGATTAGTTCAAGCTAAAACAGGCGAGGTCCAGAAGTCGCAGGAAGTACCTCTGACTTTCCACCAAACTGCCTTAAAGAACATCAGACAGAAGGCCGGCCCACAGAAGAACTCTCACGATAGGCAACCATAGTGTAGTATGAACAAGGTGTGATAGACAGGGAGGAACCAAGGGGGGCCCTTTTGATCTAAGTCCTCTCTGTGACCCATTGTCTCCAGGTGGCCCAGCAAACATTTGTTTACTAAACATTGATTCTTCTGTCACTATTTTGTTTTATTTTGTTAGGGATAACAAACATCCTCAGAGACTTACTGTGTCTTTGCAAACAATTTATTTAGCACAGGTTTACTGTGGGAATGATAATTTTACAAGCCAATAGCATATAGGATGGTATCTCTTTTTTTCTATATTGTTTTATTTTATTCATAAAGACAAAAGATATTAAATATATCAGCATGTTGATGATGATTAATCCTCAGTTTACATACTCTGGTGTTGGTATATTATTCTTTATAGTTTTGTATTTTAAATTTTTCTTTTTTTAATTTTTATTTTAATCATTGTTCAAGTACAGTTTTCTCCCCTTTACTCCCAATCCAGCCTGCCCACCCCTCCCTCCCAAGGATGGTATCTCTTAATGAGCCAAATAAAGAAATAATATCCTCCAAACAAATGACAAATTAATCACATTCTTGTTCCAGGCAAGGCTAGGAGAAAGTATTAAAAGAAACATCCAAGACCTGGCAGGTGTGGCTCAGTGGATTGAGTGCTGGCCCACAAACTGCAAGGTTGTTGGTTCGATTCCCAGTCGGAGCACATACCTGGGTGGCGGGCCATGTCCCCAGTTCAGGGCATGCGAGAAGCAACCAATCAATATTTCTCTTGCACATTAATGTTTCTCTCTCTCTCTTTCTCCCTCCATTCCCCTCTCTCTAAAAATAAATAAATAAACTCTAATATAGATATATATATATTTTTTTTTAAGAAAAGAAACAGCCAAAATGGAGTCACCATTTTGTCAAGCCACTTCACCAAACCAAAACTTAACAGTAACTTAATTTCAGTTTCAGCTTCTCCCAGTAGTAGAATTTTAAACCAATCAGTCTGGGTTACCTGATCAACTTTAGAGGGGTAATCTGCCTGATAAGACCCCCTGCCTTCTCCTAGCAGGGTTGTCCAAACTTTTGGCATCTCTGGGTCACACCGGAAGAAGGGGAGTTGTCTTGGGCTACACATTAAACACTAACTAAAACTGATGAGCAAAACAAAGGTTTTAAGTAAGTTTGCCATTTTGTATTGGGCCACAGTCATTGCCATGCTGGGCCACAGTGGCCCACGGGCTGCAGGCTGGACACCCCTGCAAGGGAAGGCTTCCTTGCCTGGAATAATCCACCCTTTCAACTCCTTAGTCCCCCTTCTCTCGGTCTGTGGAAACCTCCATTTTGCTCAAGTCCTCAGAGCGCCCTCCGGTGGTTAGAGGGATGACGCCGGGTCATGAGCCACTTAATAGAGCTAATCAGATCTGCAAATCCGCTCCGTTGAATTTTGTTCTCTAACAAAACAAATAAAATCCAAATTTAATATGAGGTGTACCTTTTTGTACAGGAGGCCTAGGGTGCATTGAATGGCTACATTTATAAATTACAAAATGAATACCACCGTAGCATCAGCTAACACCCCCATCCTGTCACGTAACTACCGTTTCTTTTCCATGGTGAGAACATGTAAGGACTATTTTTTTAGCTACTTTCTAGTACACCATCCAGTATCGTTAGCTGTAATCACCATGGTGCATATTAGACTCCCAAACTTGTTAATCTTATAAGTGGAAGTTTTCACCAACATCTCCCCATCTCCCCAACCCTCCGAGACCTGGTACCCACCATTGCGCTCCGTTCCTCTGAGTCTGACTTTTTTAGATTCCACATATAAGTGAGGTCATACAGTACTTGTCTCCCTCTGTCTGACATCTCACTTAGTAAAATGTCCCCGAATTTCATCCACATTGTTGCAAATGACAGAATTTCCTTCTTTCTCATGGCTGAAAAACATTCCTCTGTGTGTGTGTAGATCTGTCCAGCCAGAAAAAGTCCAGCCATTGTTAATATAATGAGAACAGTTTGCATGACATCGATGTAACCTGGCAGCCAAGGAGAGTGGACTGGAATGTGCAAATGTGAACAATGACGACTTCACTGTACTAGTCAGTGGGGGCGGTAGATACTGTTGAGTGAACATGTGTACCATGTGGCTGTCATATTCAAAATGACTGAGCAAGTAGAGCAATGAATCCGCATCAGATTTTGCATTAAGCTTGAACATTCCTCCGCAGAAACCATGTGGGTGATTCAGAAGGCTGCAGCCATGGGCAACCGAGCACTGGCAGCTTCATCGCGACAACACGCCCTCTCATGCATCACATGTCTTGTGCAGTTTTTGGTGAAACATCAAATCACCCAGATGACTCAGCCCCCCTACAGCCTAGATTTGGAGCCCTGCAACTTCTGGCTTTTCCCAAAACTAAAATCACTTTTGAAAGGGAAGAGATTTCAGACTGTCAATGACATTCAGGAAAATATGACAGGGTAGCTGATGGTGATTAGGAGAACTGTGTGAGGTCCCAAAGTGCCTAGTTTGAAGGGGGCTGAGGCATCATTGTCCTATGTACAATATTTCTTGTATCTTCTTCAATAAATGCCTCTATTTTTCATATTACATGGCTGGATACCTTCTGGATATCTCTCTCTCTCTCTCTCTCTCTCTCTCTCACACACACACACACACACACACACACACACCCTACATCTCTCCATTCATCCATGGTGGGCAGTTATATTATTCCCATCTTTGGCTATTGTGAGTAATACTGCAATGAACATGGAAGTTCAAGATCCTAACTTGAATGCCTTAAAAAAAATAGATAGCCCTGGCTGGGGTGGCTCGGTGGGTTGAGCATGGCCTGCGAACCAAAGGTCACTGGGTCAGTTCCCAGTCAGGGCACATGCCTGGGTTGTGGACCAGGTCCCTGGTTGGGGTGTGTGAGAGGCAACTAATCGATGTTTCTCTACCTCTCTTTCTCCCTCCCTTCCCCTCTCTCTAAAATTAAACAAGGAAAATATTTTTTTAAATAGATAAACGAAATAATTTTTTCTTGAGGAGCAAACACTCCGCATGTCGAGCACTGGCCTCTAGGTGGGGCGCCTGTTAGGAACAAGAGGCCCTGTGCTGAGGGTCCTGACAATGTTATTTTTATTTCTTTTAAAAGCACAAGAAATTTGAATATAATAATAAATATATAATAATGAATCTATCTAGGACTACATGCATGTTTATACCAACAAAGTCATAAAATATAGTTTTAATATTTTTCTCTGGAGGACAGAGTCCCCAGAGGCAGAAGTACCGAGGGCCTGTGGGAGTGCTTCCAGGTAATTCGTGAGGAAACTAGTCACAGTCGGAAGAGAAGGAACTGGGTCAGGGCACATATCAGCATCCCCATCTTGGGAATCCTCCTGAGCTGGCACAGCCTGGCTTAGGAAAGCTCTATTAGCTTTCTAAAGTGCCAAGGGAAATAAAGGCTAGGACGTCTTTACAGAAGAAGAGAGGTGGAGTGTCTCAAGGGAGGAGTTTGGCAACTCAGAAGTTAGGAGGCTCAAAGAATCATGGGAGGAGGAGGAAGAGACATCCACTGAAGGAGCATCTGCCTTTGCATCTGTCCTGGGACTTTCCCCATCTGAAACCCTAAAGTGAGCCTGAGGCGAGACGAGGGTCTGGTAATACTGACTCTGGTCTCCTGACGAGAGATGGAAAGGGTCGCTCCATACCTTTTCTCTTTCCTCTGGATGGAAGAGAGCAGAACTGCTCTGCCCTGGACTCTGGGAAGACACGGGCAGGGAAGTTGGGCACCCAGAGGACTTGGGGGGGGGGCGGTTCTATTTGGACATCCTATTAAGCAGTGGCGCCTCACTCACTACAGGCTCTCTTTGCTCCCCTGCCACACCCTTCTCAGACAGAGCAGGAAGCGCTTCAGTCAGCTCTCCTCCACTGCCCCGCCCCCCACGCGCTCCACCCCCAGGGACTGACTGCCTGTGGGCAATAGAGACAAAATCCCTCCCTCACCCAGCTCCTCTTCAGCCTCCTCTGGGTATGTCCCTGCTCACCACCTAGGTCCTAGGGAAGTCCCGAGATGACAGGAGGCTGAGGCACTCTCTCCAGGAGTGCCATCACAGGCCAGCCAGTGCCAACCTAGGGCATCCTAGACTCTACACCTCCACCCTGCCTCCCCCTCATCCAATGAATCCTGTGTGTTCATCTTTGCACACCTGTCTACCCTCTTTCTGCCACTGCTCTGCACTCCAGGTCAGATCCTCACTATTCCACCTGCATGGTCCACCAACTTCCTGCCCCCACTCTAAGTCCCCCTTCCCAAGCTCCAGATCTCTTTGGAGTCCAGGCTTTCACCAGATCACCACCTTATTAAAAATCTTCAATACCCCTGGCTGGCGTAGCTCAGTGGATTGAGCGCGGGCTGCGAACCAGGCATCGCAGGTTCGATTCCCAGTCAGGGCACATGCCTAGGTTGCAGGCCATGTCTCCCAGCAACCGCACATTGATGTTTCTCTCTCTCTCTCTCTCCCCCTCTCCCTTCCCTCTCTAAAAATAAATAAATAAAATCTTAAAAAAAAAAAAATCTTCAATACCCACCCCACATGTACAACTGAGGGACGGGGCTTTCAAACACTCCTTTGGAAACGTTTCTTAAAATAAAGCCTGTGAGAAAGCTGATATGTGAAAAATATGGAGCTCTGGCTGAAAGGGAGAAAGGGGCCAGGAGACCCCGCACTCTGAGCCAGCACCCTACCATAGGAAGCCCCTAAGCTGCCTCTGGGGATTCACTAGAACTTTTGTAGTTCAAAACCCACTAGTTCCTATCACTAAAACTTCTTAAAGTGATGTTGCATAAGGCTGTCCGCACCAAGAAAAAAATGCTCTCATTTCCTACTAATGGAAAGTGTGAATTATCATTGCCTTGGTGGAAAGTAATACAGCATTAGATATTTAAATTAAATATGCATATGCCCTCAACCCAGCAGTTTCACTCCTGGGATTCTGCACTAAAGAAATAAAAGCATCAGTCCTTAAGAATGTGTGTACAAG
Source organism: Tonatia bakeri (assembly GCA_004024845.1). Classification (NCBI taxonomy): domain Eukaryota; kingdom Metazoa; phylum Chordata; class Mammalia; order Chiroptera; family Phyllostomidae; genus Tonatia; species Tonatia bakeri. Next base: position 170,236 of record PVIA01003159.1, on the reverse strand, counting down.
CCCTGGCCCAGCAGCTCAGCTGCTTAGGGTGTTGTCCAAATATGCCAAGTTTGTGGGTTCGCTGTCAGTTCAGGGCACATGCAAGAAGCAACCAATGAGTGTATCAGTAAGTGGAACATCAAATCAATGTCTGTGTGTGTGTGTGTGTGTGTGTCTGTCTGTCTGTCTCTCTCTCATCAATAAATAAAAAAATTTAGCCCTAGCCAGTATGGCTCAGTTGGTTGGAGCATAGTCCCACGAACCAAAAGGTCATGGACTCAATTCCCAGTTAGAAAACATACCCAGGTTGCAGGTTCAATCCCCAGCTGGGCACATACAAGAAAATAACCAATGTTTCTCTCTCACATCGATGTGTGTATGTCTCTCTCCCCCTTCCTCCATATCTAAAAGCATTGAACAAATGCTCTCGGGTGAGGATATAATTAATTAATTAATTAAAACAAAAAGAATGTGTATACAAAGATGGTTATTCAGCAATATTATTATTGCTTGTAGCAAGAAAAATGGGGATAGGAAATGTGATGATTAGGAACATGGGATACAGTCAGATAAATCGTGGTGCTTACGTACTGTGGAATAATATACAGCTATTAAAAGGATTTAGCTCTCCACCAGTTGTCTTGAAGAGATTTTCATGATATATTGCCAAATGGGTGGAAAGTAAGATGAGAGAAATATCTATCATGATCCCATTTTTATCATGTGATTACAAAGTATGAAAACATTTCTTCTGTTCCATCTTGTGTGGAACTATTTTTATAAATGGTGGCGTGAACACAAAGAAAGCTGTGAAAATGCATTCAGGATTGTTAACATTGGTTGTTTGAATGTGGGAAACAAAGCTGCACTGAGTTTCTTGGTGCTGCGGTGAAAGCCTTTACTTGCCTCTTAAGTCTCTTCTCAGACATTGACATTAGATTTGTAGCCACTCATGTGGTTAATTCCTCTGATCCTCCAAACAGACAACAAAACTGCTCTCATCCAGAAAGAGAGTGTAATGCTAGGTTAAGCCCCGAGGTCCCTGGGAGACTGCAAGGCTATCTCCCTGGGTGTTTACACATCAAAAGGGATGAGACTCGGAATTTGGAGACATCTCTAGGACTAAAAGCTGAGGACTCCTGGGCCTAGCTGGTTTCCGAGTAAATTTCATTCACATTCCAAATGGTGATGTAGAATTCAGGCATCCGACATTTGCAGGAGGCCGTTTCAGAAAGAGAGGAGGACAGCTGCCTTCTTCCCCTTTATAAATAGGAAAAATTTATTTTTCCTTCATCTAACCTTTGGATATCTGGTTGTCATATAGGACTTGGCATAAGGTAATCCTGAGCCAAGGCAGCCCTGATGCACTGATTGATTACTTCCAGTAAGGTAGGTAAGAAGAAATCTATCTCTGTTCAGAATACTTCGTGTGTGCATTCAGGATAAAATTAATAAATATAAATACTAAAAATCCCAACATGGAGGAGATAGAAGATGGCAGCAGAGTAAGTGGCAGCTACACTCACCTCCTCCCAGGACCAAACTGGAATTACAACTAAATTATAGAACAATCATTGTGACCAACTAAAGACAGGTTGAGGAGAAGTCTTATAACCGAGGATTACAAAAGAAGCCACATTGAGACTGGCCGGAAAGGCAGAGACACAAAAAGGCCTGACCTCACTCTTACGGGCAGCCACTGAGGTTCCATAGGGATAGCTCAGCTGCTGGGGGAGTCCCCCTGAGAACCATGGGGACTAAACTCCGATCTCAGCTTTCTAGTCCAGAGCACCAGAGCCAGGAAGAAGCATCCAGATAACATCTGGTTGTGAAAAGCAACAGGGTTTCTGTCCACCAGGGAAAGGCAGGAGTCTGCTAGAGATATAGGCACCCTCTTAATAGGCCAATGTAAAAAATTTTATTCACAGCTACTCACCCTGGATTCCAATAGAGGGAGAGCAAAGTGCACTAAAGTGACCTGAGGAGAGTCTGGTCTTTATGGCTCTGGTGAGGGAACAGAAGGGACAGCTGCCAGGATCCCTGTGCTGAATCATTCTACCATACCACAGACACCATCTTTCTTGGGTGGAGCACTCCATTCCAAGCTGCACCAGCCTTGGGAAAAACAATAGCCTCACCCTCTGGAATCCCTCCTGCCCCACCCTGTGGAGTACAGCCAGAGACTCTTTCAGTGACTGAGCCTAACAGTTAGTCATCAGATGGAAGCAGGCTGAGGAGGAGTATCTTGGGACTTTTGCTGACCTGCCCTAGGGCCAATACTGGTAAAAGCCAACCTTGGTGCATAGTTTGGTCCTTCCCACACACACCCAGTCCCAGCAGAGGCAACCACAAACTATGAATTGCTGCTTGCTCTAAACATGTTGCCCATGGCCAGTTACAAGCAGAGTCTGACATTGGTCTACACCAGAGTCCTTCCCAAGAGGCTCAGAACCAACACACTCAGTGGCCAGCTTCAGACAACATCAGGGAAAAATCCAATAAGCTTCACGAACAGCATATCCAAAGGGAGTTCTTGGCAGGCATTAAACCCTGCAGAGGTGAATTCTACTTCTTGTGGTCAGCACCTGCACAGCAACTCACACACCATAATTGGGGTTGAGTCTAACAGTAAGCCAGCCTCAGGGTCAAGCCCATGCATAAATGCACCACAAGCAATCAAGACTCAATTACGTGGTGATAACCAGAAGGAAGAGAGAGCAGAGGCTGAGAGAAGGGGAGTAAGGAAGTGGGGGGAAAAGGGACATCTGCAATAATGTCCATAATAAAAATAAAGAAAAAGTTAAGAAGAATTGGAAAAAGGCTCAATTAAACAGGAAGACCCACATAACCCATACAAGGGACATTCCTGGACCACTCAGATCAGGTGATTAAGGAGGCTGCACAACTGGACTTGCAAGACACCTACTACACAAAACCACGCCATGAGGACTGGGAGTCATAGCAGATCTATCTAATACATAAAAATAAACACAAAGAGGAAGCCAAATGGGGAGACAAAGAAATAGATCCCAAATGAAAGAACAGAACAAATCTCCAGAAAAACAGCTAAATGAAATGAAAGCAAGTAATATAATGATATAGAGTTGAAAGTAATGGTTATAAGGATGCTCAACAGCATGAAAAATAAAAAGCATAGAAACCATTAAAAAAGACCAATCAGCAATGAGGAATATAATATCTGAAATGAAGAATACACTGGAAATAATAAACAGTAGGTTGGATGAAGCAGAGGATTGAATAAGCAATTTGGAAGACAATGTAGGGGAGGAAAAACACCCAATCAGAGTAGCAAAAAGAAAAAAAAGAATTTTTTAAAATGGGGATAGTTTGCCCTGGCTGGTGTAGCTCAGTGGATTGAGCGCGGGCTGCAAACCAAAGCATTGCATGTTCGATTCCCAGTCAGGGCACATGCCTGGGTTGCAGGCCAGGTCCCCAGTGGGGGCCACATGAGAGGCAACCAAACAATGATGTTTCTCTCTCTCTTTCTCTCTCCCTTCCCCTCTCTAAAAATAAATAAATAAAATATTTTTAAAAAATGGGGATAGTTTAAGGCACAGGTGGCAAACACAAAGCCCACAGGCCGAATCCATCCCTCCACCTTGTTTTATCTGGCCCAGCACCTTGTTTCTACCCGGCAGCAGCACTGAGCTCCTTGCCCCTAGTTAAGGAGTAGTTACATTTATATAGTCCTAAAATTACATTCGGCCCTTTGAAGGCAACCACAAGGCTGATGTGGCCCCCAGTGAAAATGAATTTGATACCCCTGGTTTAAGAAATCTTTGGGAAAACATGAAGCATAATAATGTCTGCATCATAGGGGTACTAGAAGGAGAGAGAAAGAGGAAGGAATAAAAACCTATCTGAAGAAATGACAGAAAACCTCCTAAACTAGTAAAAAAAAAAAGACACAGAAGTCCAGAAAGTACAAAAGGTTCCAAACAAGATGTACCCAAAAAGACATACACCAAGACACATCATAATTAAAATAACAAAGGTTAAAGACAAAGAGAATCTTAAAAACTGCAAGAGAAAGACAGTTATTTACCTACAAGGGAGCTCTCATAAGACTGCTGGCTGATTTTTCAACAGAAATATTTCAGGTCAGAAGGAATTGACATGAAATATTCAAAATGATGAAAAGCAGGGACCTACAATGAAGACTACTTTAGTCAGCAGGGCTATCATTTAAAACTGAAGGAGAAATAATGAGCTTCCAAGAAAAGAAAAAGCCATAGGAGTTTGTTACTACCAAACAATATTACAAGAAATGTTAAAGGGCTTGCCTTAAGAAGAATAAGAGGGAAAAAAAACAGAGGAACACAGTTAAAAGAATAAAATAGTAATAAATACATACCTATCAGTAATCACTTTAAATGTAAATGGCTTAAATGCTTCAATCAAAATATATAGGGCAACTGAAAAGATATGAAACAAGATCTATATATATGTTGTACGCAAGAAACCCACCTCAGAATGAAAGATACCCACAGACTAAAAAGTAAAGAGATGAAAAATATATATTTTATGCAAATGGAATGAAAAATTCTGGGGTAACAATACTTATATCTGACAAAGTAGACTCTTAAATAAAGGTTATAGTAAGAGACAAAGGAGGACACTACATGGAGAAGTCCAACAAGAGGATATAGCCCTTTTAAACATTTATGCACCCAAAATAGGAGCACCTATATATGTAAAGCAAATCTTAAATGTACATAAAGGAAGAGACTGACAGTAATACAGCAATAGTAGAGGATTTTAACACCCTATTGACATCAATGAATAGATCTTCCGGAGAAAAAATAAACCTTAAATTATAGACTAGATCAGGTGGATTTAACTGATACCTTCAGAGCATTTTACCCCAAAGCAGCAAAACAGACATTCTTTTCAGATGCACATGGAACATTTTCTAGGATAGACAACGTGTTAGGACCCAAAACAAGTCACAATAAATTTAAGATTGAAATTATATCAAGCATCTTCTCTAAACTAGAAATCAATCACAAGAAAAGCACTGAAAACATTCAAACACATGGAGGCTAAAAAATATGTTACTAAACAATGAATGGGTCAACAACGAGATCAAGAAAGAAATCAAAAAATCACTTGAAACAAATAAAAATGAAGACACAGCAACCCAAAACCTATGGGACACAGTGAAAGCAGTCCTAGATGGAAATTCAAAACATTGCAGGCCTGCCTGAGAAACAAGAAAAATCCCAAATGAACAGTCTAGCTTTATACTTAAAGGAACTTGGAAAAGAACAACAAACGAAGCCCAAAGTAGATAGAAGGAAGGAAATAATAAAGATCAGAGCAGAAATAAACAAAATAGATTCTAAAAAAAAAACAATACAAAAAATCAATGAAACCAAAAGTTGGTTCTTTGAAAAGATAAATAGGACTGACAAACCTTTAACCAGACTCATCAAGAAAAAAAGAGAGAGAATCCAAATAAATAAAACTGGAAATAAAAGAGAAGTAAGAACTGAAACCAAAGAAATACAAAGGATTGTAATAAAATATTACAAACAACTACATGCCAACAAATTAGACAATCTGGATGAAGTGGAAAAAGTAATAGAAACATACAATATTCCAAAACTGAATCAGAAAAACATAAATAAGCAGCTAGTAAAATTGAAGCAGTTATCAAAAATTTCCCAACAGCCCTGGCTGGTGTGGCTCAGTGGATTGAGTGCCATCCTATGAACTAGAGTCACCAGTTCAATTCCCTGTCTGGGCACATGCCCGGGTTGCGGGCCAGATCCCCAGTTAGGGGTGCATGAGAGGCAACCACACATTGATGTTTCTTTCCCTCTCTTTCTCCTTTCCTCTCTCTTTAAAAATAAATAAATAAAATCTTAAAAAAAAAAACCTCCTAATAAACAAAAGTCCTGGACCAGATGGCTTCAAATGGTGAATTTTAGGAAACATTCACAGAACACCTATCCTTCTCAAACTATTCCATAAAATTCAACAGGAGGAAAAATTCCCAAGCTCATTTTATAAGGACAGCATTATCCTAATTCCAAAAACAAGATAAATACACAACAAACAAAAAAATATTCCTGGTGAACATAGGTCAATATTCCTGAGAACATAGATGTTAAATCCTCAACAAACTATTACCAAAAAGGACTCATCAATATATTGAAAAGGTTATACACCAAATGAAATGGGATTTATTCCTGGGATGCAAGGTTAGTACAATATCTGCAAATCAATAAACATGATACAGCACATAAACAAAATGAAGGATAAAAACTACATGATCATATCCATAGATGCAGAAAAAGCATTTGATAAAATCTAGCACCCATTTATTATAAAAACTTTCAGCAAAATGAGAATAGAGGAAACGTATTTCAACATAATAAAGGCCACATATGGCCAACCCACAGACATCATACTCAATGGAGCATTTCTCTTAAGACCAGGAACAAGATGGAGATGTCTGATTTACCACTCTTATTCAACATAGTACTGGAAGTCCTAGTCACAGCATCAGACCAGAACAAAAAAATAGGTGCTTCCAGTCAAGATGGTGGCTAGGTAAACATGGCTCACTTCCTCACATACCCACAGCAAAACTACAACTGGAATATAGAACAACCATCACTCAGAGCCATCAGAAATCAAGTTGAATGGAACTCTTACAACTATGGAATTAAAGAAACCACATCCATACAGACTGGTAGGAGGGGCAGAGACGAGAATGTCCCTCCCACATTCATGTGTGGTGGATAAAAATTTGGGAGGGATATTTTGGGAGTGAGGAGTCCCAGCTCCACACAAGACCCCCCAGCTCAGGGTTCCGTGCCAGGAACATCAGTCTCCATAACTTCTGGCTGCAAAGACCAGTGGGGATTGAGTCACTGGAAGAAACTTCTGGAATCCCAAGCAGTTCCCCTTAAAGAACCCACACACAGACTTACTCACATTCACTCTCTCTGACCTCCAGCTCGGGGTAGCAGCTTGAAAGGCACTAGTGGCACACAGGGAGAAACCAAAGTATCTGGCATCAAGACAAGAGCTGGGGGACAGCTTTCTCCCAGAAAGAACCCTACCCACACAGAGCCACAGAGCCAGCAGGCCAGTGCCATATCTGAGACTCCATCAACCTAACATTGACCCACTTTGGAGATTCCCAGAGACTCCATCCCACTGAACTTATGGGCCAACCCAAGCTGATTTTCCATATGAATGGCTGGTCTTGGCTCATTCTTCACACTTACTGAATGATCTCAAATACACAACAGCCAGCCTCAGTGAGCCTTCAGCCCTTATACATCTGCTAAGTAGCTCCAAGCCTGGCACTAGGGGCTGCCAGCCTAGATTCATAGCTTGGCTTCACTTGGGAATCTCCAAGCCCAGCATAAGTAGCAGCCATCTCAGATTGCCTTATAGCTCAGGCAGGGTTGTCCCAGGCAGAATACAAGTCGGGGATGACATTGGCCTGCATGACCTGGGAAACCGCAGAGCTTGCACTCCCAGAGGACAGCTACAGACCATGTAGGAGAACCACCACCCTGCCCCTGCACAGCGTATCCTCCACAGAAGGAGGAAGTTGGTAGGCAGTGGTCACAGCCAGTCCTTGCAGCTGATGGGCCTGAGTAAACCCCTCCAATTGACATGCCAAGAGCAATCAAGGCTCAACTACAAGAAGAGGGTATACTCAATCCACATGGAGGGCACACCTTGTGTACCCAGCTTGGGTGATAGGAGAGGCTGTGCCACTGGCCCCTACAGGACACCTACTGCATTAGGCCACACTCCCAAGACACAGAGCCAGAGCAGCTCTACCTAATACATCAAAACAAACAAAGGGAGGCTGCCAAAATGAGGAGACAAAGAAACATGGCCCAAATGAAAGAACAGATCAAAACTCCAGAGAAAGAGCTAAACAAAAGGGAGATAAGCAATCTATCAGATGCAGAGTTCAAAACACTGGTTATAATGATGCTCAAGGAACTTAGGGAGAACCTCAAAACCTAAAACAGATCCAGTCAGAAACAAAGATACAGTAACTAAAATAAAGAACAATTCACAGGGAACCAACAGTAGAGTAGATGAAGCTGAGAATCAAATCAATGATTTGGAACATAAGAAAGTAAAAAGCAACCAATCAGAACAAGAAGAAAACAGAATCCAAAAAAATGAGGATAGTATAAGCAACCTCTGGGACAACTTCAAGAGGTTTAACATTTGCATCATAGGGGTGCCAGAAAGAGAAGAGAAAGAGCAAGAAATTGGAAGTCTATTTGAAATTGAAGAAAATTTCCCTAATTTGGTGTAGGAAATAGACATACAAGTCCAAGAATCACAGAGAATCCCAAACAAGATGGATGCAAAGAGGCCCACTCCAAGACACATCATAATTAAAATACCAAAGGCTAATGATAAAGAGAATCTTAAAAGCAGCAAGAGAAAAAGCAGTTTGTTACCTACAAGGGTATCCTCATAAGACTGTCAGCTGACATATCAAAGAAAATTTTGCAGGCTAGAAGGGATTGGCAAGAAATATTTAAAGTCATGAAAAGCAGGGACCTACAACCAACATTGCTCTACTCAGCACAGCTATCATTGAGAATTGAAGGACAGAGGTAGAGCTTTCCAGACAAGAAAAAAACTAAAGGAGATCATCATCACCAAACCATTATTATATGAAATACTAAAGGGACTTATTTAAGAAAAAGAAGATCAAAACTACAAACAATAAAATGGCAATAAATACATATCTATCAACGATTGAATCTAAAAAACAAACTAAGCATACAAAAAAAAACAGAGACAGAATCATCAGTACAGACAGCATTCTGATGGTTGCCAGGTGGGAAGAGGTCGTGGGGGAATGGGTGATTAAGTGAGGGAATTAAGGAAGTACAAATAGGTAGTTACAGAATAGCCATAGGGATGTAAAGTACAGTATAGGAAATGGAGCAGCCCAAGAACCTATATTAGCCAAAGAACCTATATGCATGACCCATGGACATGAACAATGGTGAGGGGATTGTCTGAGGGAGTAGGGGGTGCTGGGTGGAAAGGGGCAAAGGGGAAAATTTGGGACAACTGTAATAGCATAATCAATAAATATAATCAAAGGAAAAAAGAACAAAAATAAAAGTCATTCAAATTGGAAAGGAAGAAGTAAAATCACCATTATTTGCAGATGATGTGATACTGTATATAGAGAACCCTTAAGATTTTACCATAAAACTACCTGAACTGATAAATGAATTCTGTAAAGTAGCAGGACACAAAATAAATATCTGGAAATCAGTTGTATTTTTATAGACTAACAATAAACCATCAGAAAGGAAAAGTAAGAAAACAATACCATTCACAGTTGCTTAAAAAAATAATAAAATGCCTGGAGGTAAATTTAACCAAGGATGTATAAGATTTGTACTTGGAAAATTATTAGACACTGAAGAAAGAAATTGAAGAAAATACAAATAAGTAGAAGCATATACCATGTTCATAGATATGAAGAATTAACATCATGAAAATGTCCGTACTACCCAAAGCAGTCCATGGACTCAGCACGATTCTTACCAAGATACCAATGGCAAAACTAGAATAAATATTTAAAAAATGTATATACATCCACAAAAGACCCTGAAAAATCACAGTGATTTTGAGAAAGAAGAACAAAGTTGGAGAAATAACACTATCTGATATCAAACTATACTACAAGGTCATAGTAATTAAGACAGCATGCTATTAGCATAAAAACAGACATATAGATCTATGGAATAGAATAGAGAGCCCAAAAAAATAAACCCATGTTCATTTGTCAATTGATATTTGACAAAGGAGGCAAAAACATACACTGGGAATACTGGAAAAATTAGATACATGCTAAAAAATGAAACTAGACCACCTTACACCATACATGAGCATAAACTCAAAATGGATTAAAGATGTGAAATGTTAGACTTGAAACCATAAATGTTAAACTGAAACCATAAAAATCCTAGAAGAAAACAGGTAGTAAAATCTCAGACAGTTCTCATAGCAATATTTTTTTTCTGACACATCTCCTTGGGCAAGGGAAACAAAAGAAAAAATAAACAAATGGGACTATATCAAACTAAAATTTTTTGCACAGCAAAGGGAACCATCAACAAAATGGAAATACAACCCACTGAATAGGAGAACATATTCACCAATGATACATCTGATAAGGGATAATATTCAAATTTTTAAAGAACTTATAAAATTCAACACCAGAAAAACAAGCAGTCCAATTAAAAAATCATCAAAGGACCTGAATAGACACCAATGGCTGATGGGCATATGAAAAAATGTTCAATGTCAGTAATCATGAGGAAAATGCAAATTAAAACCACAATATCACCTCACATCTGTCAGAATGGCTATCATCAATAAATCAATAAAAACAAGTGCTGGCAAGGATGTGGGAAATAGGGAACCCTTGTGTACTGTGGGTGGGACTGCAGACTGGTGCAGCCTCTGTGGAAAGCAGTATGGAGTTACCTCAAAAAATTAAAAATGGAACTGCCATATGACCCAGCCATACCATTTCTGGGAATTTATTCAAAGGAACCCGAAACACCAATTTAAAAGAATATATGCACCCTTATGTTCATTGCAGCATTATTTACAAAAGTCAAGATTTGGAAGCAGCTTAAGTTTCCATCAGTAGATGAGTGGATAAAATAGCTGCGGTATGTTTACACAATGGAATGCTATTCAGTGTTCTGTAAAAAATAAGTAAATCTTAGGCCCTGGCTGGTGTAGCTCAGTGGATTGAGCGCGGGCTGTGAACCAAAGCATCGCAGGTTCGATTCCCAGTCAGGGCACATGCCTGGGTTGCAGGCCACGGCCCCCAGCAACCCCACACTGATGTTTCTCTCTCTCTCCCTCTCCCTTCCCTCTCTAAAAAAGAAGTAAATCTTGCCTTTTGTGACTGCATGGATGGACCTTGCAGTCAGAAAAAGACAAATACCTTATGATTTCACTCATATGTGAAATCTAATGAACAAAATGAAATAACAAGCAGAATAGTGACAGACTCACACATAAAGAGCAGGCTGACAGCTAATGAGGGAGCAGAGGGACTGAGCAAACAAGAGAGAAAACTCGTGGGCTTGAACGACAGTGAGTGATTGCCGGGGGCTCAGGGGTGGGGTGGAGGAAGGTGTGGGGGTAAATGGCAGTGGCTGGAGAATTGACTTGGGGTGGTGAACACACAGTACAGTGTACAGATGACGTGGTGTAGAACCGTGCACCTGAATCCTGTAGAATTCTGTCAACCAGTGTCACCCCAATAAATTCAATAAAAAGAAGAAAAGAAACAAAAATTAAAATAGGAAAAATAAAATAAAAATAAAATCCCAGCACTGAAAGAGAAGGGTGAGGTATTATGATTTATAATATATATATTTAATCATTTAAATGACCAAAATATATTTCTCATATGTACTTGGTCTTTATCCACTATTCCTGGCTCACAGTTCCCAAAACCCTTGAAATTTTCTGATCAGTAAGAGCAATGGAGTATCTTTTGTTCCAATATTTGGTGTCTAGTCCTCAGTTCCTAAAAAACCACTCAGAGCCATAAAGGTGAAAGGGATAGCTGGTTATTCATAACAAGCCCCTTTCCACAAAAATTGGGTTTATGCTAATGAGGTAACTTTTGGAAAGCACCTAATGATTGTTGGGGGGCAGGGTTGCCAGGGGAACTGGCCATGAATATAGAAAGGTGAGGCTGAGCCCTTGTGGAATCTGATGTTATTGTTAAACAAAAAAATTTAACTTCCACAGCTAAAAGTCTTTTTAAAAGAAAGGATTTAATGAGCCATCCTTAGCAAAAAAAAAAAGGGGGGGGTCTTGGGGCATGGAGTTGCCCACTAAAGAACATCCAGCTTAAGAGAAAGTCTTATAAGAGTTTATTTGAGCCAAACTGGTAACAATTGCTGAAATGCAAAATCTCAATGGATTGAGAAAACGCTCCTGAAAATAGCCATTTTACAGCTTATTTTATACATTACAATCAAAGGAGAAGACATAAGGGAGATTACATGAAATCCATTGGTGGTAGATTAGGAAGGATGGGAGAAAGCAGAGCAGGGAAATCACTGGGATTGGATAAAAAGTAAAATGGCCCTGGCTGGTGTGGCTCAGTGGACTGAGTGCCAGCCTGAGAACCAAAGGGCTGCTGGTTCAATTCCCACTCAGGGCACGTGCCTGGGCTGCAGGCCAGGTCCCCAGTAGGGGATGTGTGAGAGGCAACCACACATTGATGTTTCTCTCCCTCTCTTTCTCCCTCTCTTCCCCTATCTCTAAAAATAAATAAATTTTAAACATCTTTTTTTTTAAAAAGTGAAATGAACAGACACATCTTTTACACTGGTGGGTACTAGAGCGTTAATGATTGACATTTACAGCCCACAGGGAACAAGATAACAATGAGGGGTTCTGTGGCCTCCTGCTCTGGTGCTTTGGTGCTTTGGTGCTTTGGTGCTTTGGTGCTGTGGTTGTGCTACCAAGCTCATCAAAACTGTAAGCGAGTAGACCAGGGCCCTCCACGTAGTGCCTTGGTGAATGGCCCAACAATTAATGCTGGAAGCAGCAGATCTCTATTTACAGCATTCCAACCCTGGGGTAGCCTAGAGCACTCGTACTCTGAGCCCAATTCTCCCACGAAACCCAGCACTTCCCATGCTCCCCACCAGACTATAAGCCAAAAGCATCGCTGAAAGTTTCCCATATCCTTATCTGAAGCCAGCTGCGCAAACAGGTCTCCAGTCCTTCTGGAAGGTGCCAAAGTTGCCATCCTCACTCAGGAGCTCTCTCCTTCAGGATTTGGGGTACGTGTTCATCAGCATCCATTTTAATAGTCCAGAAAAGCATGTTGCATGTTACTCTGTATCACGGTGAAACTCAGGAAAGGCACAGGTCTTAAAGTCCAGGTACAATCCAAGCTGCAATGCAGCATCTTACAAAGAAGTCCTTTGCTGCTCCAGAGTCAGCTACAGCAGACCCGATCCCGGCAGCAGTGCATGGTTCTTGACTTGAGCAGGAAAACTTTCAAGGCACAAGTCCAGGTGAAAGTGACAGTAAGTTCATTAAAGCTTGGGACGGTGAGGCTAAGGAAGGGCCCCTGGGGACCGAATGGGGAAGGGGGAGGAGGAAGCCCTGGATGAGCTACCCCCTGCCCATTGTTCCCCGGGGTGCAAGTCTCCTTGGGACCGTTAAAGCTTAGAATAAAAGAAGCAAAGTATACACCTGAGGAAAGGGGGACATGGGCATGCTCAAGGAAGAGCTGCTGGTGTCCTTTGTCCTGAACATTTTATCTCTTTTCTATAAGCAGGGAATTTGGGGGGAGGTCCCAGGGGAGAAGTTCAACAGAATTTCATTAGATTTCTGGGTGTGTTGTTTAGTATGCTGATGTATTAAAATGAGCATATAATGGGGCCTGGGGTTGTTCTCTGGTTAGTTTCACCTCTATCTTGGATTAGTCGGGCTGTAACTGGTTTTTATGTACCTTCCCTAATATGGCGATTTAAACCACCTGCTCTTAGATATCATTGGTTAGGGAGGGTGGCTTAAACCATCTGCTCTTTAGGTATCTTTGGTTAGGGAGGGCAGAGTCTTGCAATTTATCAGCTGGCTATTAATTGTTCAGCTATTCTGGCCATTTGTTCAACCGTTTGTCAAAGTTTTTCCATTTCACTTGCCAGGGAATTTTTCCTAGTTTCTTACTAACCTGTCTCAAAAAGACAATAGGCAGGCTCACTTAAGATCGACTTTACCAAGGAAACTACAGGCCTAGGATGTGATTATCCTCTATGACCTCCTTAGGAATTTTTATGTTCAGACCATTTTATGTGGTCACTTTCAGCCTCCGAGTTTGTAAGGCCTGCAGTGCAGCCCTCCCCTGAGCTTGTGGGGTTAGTATGTGGCCCCTTTTTCATTCAGTCTCCCCTCTTGGTCATAACTCAGTCCTAAGGACGCACCGATGACCAGACTTTTGGTTTGATGATGTGGTCCCACGATGCTAGCAAGGCTCATTTCTAGGAAGTCTCAGCGTCAGTATTTCGTCTTGCTGAGCCACTGGGGGTGGGACAAGACCATAACCTGAGGTGGAAGTCAAGGTGTAATTTTTCTCAACCGGGAAAGGCAGGCAAGTGGGAGGCAGTCAGGTATTATGCACCTTCATTAAGAAAAAAAAACACTCCGGATCATTTCTAACCTGCAAGCTATCATGCTCCGGGTTTTGCTATCTGTTTCACTGTCCTGTATTTTGCATCTAGCACAACACTTATGTGTAGTTTGAGGGCGCTCCATACACCTCTTCAGCTTCATCGTCTGGCCAAGAGACAGGTTCCCATTTACTGTTGTTGTTATTATTATTAACAGGGTCATCTACATCCCACTGAAAGCACTCAAGTGTCATTCATTATTAATCTGATTCCTGCTTGTTGTGCAATTGAGAACTATAATTTTAAGGTTTTAATCACAGCCAAGTCTGTAAGAACACACTTGTATAAATTACACATACCATCTAAAAATTTCCAGGGGCCAAAAGGACAGTACGAGTTTTATAAGGAAATTTACTGTGCCTCAGCAGCAGTCCCAGCAGTTACAAGGAGTTCTGTTCGGTTGGTCAGTCGGTTGGTTTTTTGTGTTGATCCGTTTTGGTTTTGCCCCTTCAGTCTCCACTGAGTTCATACAGTTAGTAGTCCTCGTTGGGCCGGGGGGTAAGCACATTCCCATTACAGGTTTCTAGCATTTCTGCATTAAGACTCCTTTCTCAATATTTCTTTCCCACTAACCTACAGCGTCCCGAGTTCTTCTTAGTTTGTCCCTTTTCCCTCGTTCAGAAATAACCAACTTATTTTGACAAACTACTTCCTTTTAGCTTCTCTCAAAAACACATCCTTTTAGTTAGGAATTTTTATGTTCAGACCATTCTATGTGGTCACTTTCCGTCTCTAGTTCATAAGACCTGCTGTGCAGCCCTCCCCTGAGCTTGTGGGGTTAGTATGTGGTCCCCTTTTTGTCTTTCCTTCTTTCTGTCATAACATTCCTTCTAAATTTCAAAAGAATAACCAAAACAGTGCATTGTTGATAATAGAAAAGCTGTGTTTTTTTACTATAAGACGCACCCTCCCCCCCACCTCCAAATTTGGGAGGAATAATGGTGGTTAATGCTGCTGTTGAGTTCTGTTTACATTTACATTGGTGAAATATTATGTTACTTATGTTATTAAATATTTTACCACATTTTTTGCTTCAAAATTTTTCTCCCTATTTTCCTCCGCTAAAACCTGGGTGCGTCTTATGCTCCAAAAAATACGGTAACATATACCTTCAGCAATTATTAATAGTTGCTCTGGCTCTGGAATGTAGTGGGTGTGCCTGAGGGGCCTGGAAAAGGAGATTGCTCTGACATTTCAAAGGTATGTTGAGAAGGTAACAGGCAGGCTCACTTAAAGACTGACCTTTGTCAAGGAAGCTACAGGCCTAGGATGTGCCTGTCTTCTTTGACCTTTCAGTTAGGAATTTTTATGTTCAGACCATCCTATGTGGTCACTTTCCGTCTCTGAGGTTGTAAGGCCTCCCCTGAGCTTGTCAGGTTTAGTATGTGGCCCCTTTTTTGTCCACAGAGTCTAAACCACCAGCGGCACGGCCAGACAGGAAAGAACATGCCCATCCTCTCGGAGCTGGTTCGCAAGTGGTTTTATGCATCAGGTGTGGGGGGAGGGGTGTAAGCCATTCTGGAAAGGTTTACCTTAGCTCCAGACAGAACGGGTGGGAGAAGGTGAAGCGGGGCTGGTTCTTGGACAGGCACCGCAGAGTCCAAAAGGAAAAACGTCTCTTCTTGTAGCTTAGCTGTGAGCAACATATCGGGGAGACCATGAGCCCCTGAGGTTTGGTGGGGCCTGGCTGGTCACAACTACTAACAGGCTAACTGTTCTGTCTCTTTCTCTCACTGCAGCTGCTGTAATTTTAGTCTAGAACATCTCAGATTTTTTTTCTTGTTATTATCTTCAAGCAGACAGTATCATAATTGAGTTGGACACCTGCTAGTGTCTGAGAATTGCTTGGTAATGGAGGTGGGGGAGGCTCCACACATTGGAATTGGTATCAGAACCCTTTTTTAAGGGGACAGGTACAGCTCCCGGGAGCATGCCCATGCCTTTCCTTCCCCCACAAGCGTGCATCTCCTAAACTCTAAGGGACCCCATTAGACTTGCAACCTGACATAACCCCCTGACCCTGTCCCCAAAGGCCTCCTTTTTTTCTGGCTTTTTAGTGAGTGAAAGCACACTCACCAAGGCTCCTTTCCCCATCTAGTCACTCCCCATCCTGTTGTTCTTCTGTCTAGGGCAGGCCCCTCCTCGTTTCACTGTCCCCAGCTTTAGTAAACGTCCTCTAAAAATCACCTAGACTCATGTTATGAAATCTCCCCGGCACAAAGCCAAGAACCCACATATTACCAGCTGGCCTTTGGGAGACCTGCTCAGGGTCAGGTCCCCTTTCTGGTAGCAACCTGAGAAGCTGTGTTAAGGGGCTGGGAAGCAGGACTACCTACATAACATGCAGGGCTCAGTATTGAATGAAAATGCAGGACCCCTCATTCAAAAATTGAGTCATGACGGTGACAGCAGAGCATTCAGACAAGTGAGGGGGCTCTTCTGAGCGCAGGGCCTTGGCCGTACACTTTGCGCCTCCAGGAGCCTGATGTGCGGAGCAGGCAGGTAGCTAGTCTGCTGTGCAGATGACTCTGGTAGCTACTCTCTGGGCAGGTTGACTCACTTCTTTTCTAAACTGTTGACTGACTAAGGCTAGAGAAATGAGCAGGCCTTGCTGCAGTCCACGCTCAGAGGTGGCTGAGTGTGGTGGGCGGTGACAAGCGGGGAGGCAGTGACGAGGGGGAAGGCGGGCAGGGCTCCAGGCAGCATCTTTTCTCTAGAACAGAAGGTCCCTGAGCACAGATACCCAATATGGTCATCTGTCACAGGGTTCACAGTGAAACCCAGAAGACCAACAAAAAAAAGTGGGGGCAGGATAGTTATAAAGAAGAAATGCAAGAGAGAAAAGTAAGTGAAAAAAAAAACCCACTTCCTTTAAAAAGTATCACTGCCTTAGAAGTATTTGAGATCTTCCTCCCTGGCATGTGTCATCAGTTTGGCTCAAATAAACTTTTAAAATTTGGACGTTTTTGTTTGGACATATGGTTTGGACATTTCTTACATCAACACTTACTTGGAGTAGTTGGCAAGATTCCAAGAAGCCCACCAGGGCTG
Source organism: Tonatia bakeri (assembly GCA_004024845.1). Classification (NCBI taxonomy): domain Eukaryota; kingdom Metazoa; phylum Chordata; class Mammalia; order Chiroptera; family Phyllostomidae; genus Tonatia; species Tonatia bakeri. The sequence continues at coordinate 152,948 of PVIA01003159.1, read as the reverse complement.
CCCTGCAGACCCAGGCCAGGGCCAAGTGCAAGCAAGTGCCCATTGTGTCCCACCAGCTTCTCGCTTTGCACCAGGTAAATTCAGGTGAGCTTCGCCTGGAATTGCAGGTCTCCTTTCTCGAAGTAGCAGGCCAGGACTTTGTTTGAGCTGTTTGTAGAAAATCCTCAAGTTGCATAAGGGTTGAGATGACCCAGGGAAAGGAATAAAATGGGTTACAGCTTTTAACTTTGGTTTTTAAGTGATTGCTTACTCCTTTAGCATTAATTAATTGATAGGCTTAAGCAATCAAAGCCATAACTAAAGAGTTAAAGAATTTGGCCTTAATTGGCTTAAGTGAGTGACACATGCGGAAAGCTGCTATAATTCACACCCACAGTTTTTGTGTGCACCAAACACAGGATTATGCTCACGCCGTGTGGTCATTATGCCCATATATGATGCACATCCTTATTTTTCCCTCAGAAATTTGGACAAAAAGGTGCACATTATACACAGTAAAATACAGTATTCCAAAATTGTGAAGCTTTTGAATAAAGATTCTTTTCCTTTATCACCACACTTTGCCTCTGGAATTTTGCCTAGAGGGTGGTGGTGGGCATCAGGAGCCCGACTGCCCTTCGGTAGCAGCACTAACAGTAGCCAAATCCATAGAGACAGAAAGCAGAAGGGCCAGTTCCGGGAATGGAAGGAGGAGCAGTGGGTGTGACTGTTTAGTGGATACAAAGTGCCTGTTTCACAAGATGAAAGGAGTTCTGTAGACCGGTTGCCCAACAATGTAAATGTATTTAAACACTACTGAACTGCACACTAAAAAATGGTCAATATGGAAAATTTTATGGTGTTACTATAATAAAAATGTTCTGAAAAATCTTATGTATCACCAATAAATGAGCATCTATTATATGATCTCTAAGGAAAGAGTTAAGATAGGAAACATATAAAATGTAGTCATTTTTAACCAAGTTGCTAAAATTATTAACACTGTGAAGGTTGGAGCACGAGGAAAGTCTCTATTCCTACCCTAACTAGCCTAGAAACTGCAACTTTTCTGAACTTTCCAGTTCCGCATCAATGATGGATATACATCTAGACCTCCAGGTAATCCTCTACTTAGCCCCTGAAGGACTCACGAACCCAGGCTCTCTGCTAACCCCCTGAAGGACTCACATGTCCACCCAGATTCATCATCTTGACTGACTGGCACCTGGCTGGCAACCGTCCTGACCAAACCTAGGGCCAAGAATGCAGGACTAATAATCCTCCATACTGTACTTTTTACTGTAAGAACTTTTAGCTTTTCTTTCTTCTTTGGAAAACTTCTAGAGTTTTCCCTAGCTGTGCTCCCAGTTTGCAACTCTAAGACCCTTGAACAAATTCTATTATTTCTTTCTAGCAAAGCCTCCAGACCCTTTTTGAGTATATTCAACACCCCATACGTGTAAAATTATGTAAATAATGTATCTAAAAAGAGATGCATAAAAGGATGTAATAAAACCAATGGTTATTTTATGAAGATGAGATTTCAGATGATTTTTCCTTTACATTTTAAAATGTTTTTTTAAATTTTTGTAATGAACATATTTATTGATATAATCTGGGGGCGGGGTGGGGGGTAAGTATTTCACAGCCTAGCTTCTGACTGTGTGATCCTGGCCAAATTAAGCCACCAAATAATTTTCCATCTTTGAAATTCTAGCACTTCTCTGCAGAACTAAGGGGGTCCATATTATTGGGTAATAAGGGCAACCATATTACCCAATTGGGCGGGGGTTAAAGGCAGAATCAAAAACCTTATGTTATTTTTTTAATGAATTTTTAGGAAGCAAATTAAAAGTAAAAGTGAGAGCATCCTACCCAGGGACTAGGTACAGATCCCAAACCCCTGGCTGCCAGGCATTTTTGCTTAGGCCCTGGGCTGTATAATGTTCCCAGGCCTGCTAACCTGTATGTAGCCTTCATGCAAATGAGAAGTGTCTCATCTTCCAGGCAGATACAGCGGGGCACCAAGGTAGCAGCTTGGAAACCTCAACACAGACAGAATTTGAGCCCTCACTGGCTCCCCCGCCAGGCCTTTTTGTGCAGGACACAAATTATAGGATTGTTCCAGCAGCCCTGCCTAGGGTACCTCCAGGGAACACAGCTTTAACACACGGCACAGACATACCGCAGAGGTATTGTGGCTTGGCCAGTTCCAGGCCAGCACAATGCAGTGAATATCACAATAAAGAGAGTCACACAGATTTTATGGTTTCCCAGTGTATATAAAACTTAGGTTTAAACTACAGGGTCCGGCAGAAGTAAGGCCTGCTTGAGTGTGGTTGGTAGGGTAATGATATGAGCGTAATAATTCATAGTTTTAACTTGAACATGTCACCTAAAATGTCATATGGTGTGCTTCAGTGTGGTATTGTTATGTTACAGAATTACATGCTTATGATTTTGTAATAAAAACGGCACAGTATTTGTGCTGGACTCTATATTGTAGTCTACTAAGTGTACAATAGCATTATGTCTATAAAAAAAGCAATGTACATACCTTAATTTAAAATATTTTATTGCTGCATTTTCAGAAAGGTGCATGGTTACAAACTGTAGATGAGTGTATCCAAAGCAGACAAAGCCTCGTGTCACGTGTTGGCAGGCCCACTTGGAACAAGTGAAAAAAAGCTAAGTAAAAGGACACCAAGTTCCTGGGTTTCCTCTGTCCACATCATTGCCCTGTCCACTTTAAAGATGAGTAAGAAGTTACAAAATGCAATTTTTCCATCTTGTAAATAAAGATCCAGTGAGAGCCCTGGCTGGGTATCTCAGTTGGCTGAAGCATCATTCCAGCACACCAAGGTTGCAGGTCTGATCCCTGGTCAGGGCTCATGCAAGAATTACAAGTAAGTGCATGAATAAGTTGAACAACGAACTGATGTTTTTCTCTCTCTTTCTCTCTCTCTCCCAAACTAAAAAAGGAAAGATTCAGTAGACTTTTCAACTGAATTGTTTTATAGAAAGTTTTAAAAAATAAAATACTTTACTGTTAATGCTAACCATCACCTGAGAAACCAGAAAGCTGTTGCTGGTGGAAGGTCTCACCTTCAATTTATTAAAAAAAAAATGCAATAAAATGAGGGGTGCCCGCACTGGACCGTCTCCTACAATTCATCTAGCACTAGTGTACTTCAGTTCTTCAGATCCACGGCCTCTGTCCTGGGCTAGACTGTTGGGCTCTGTATTTTTTTGTGAGATATTTTATTGCAGCTATGAAATCCATTAGAACTAAGTATCTAAGTAAACTGAAATGACTTCCTCTGATTTGCTATGAATAAGGAATTTCCCCAGGGCAGAGAGTGAATCTCATCCACCAAGGCAATAAAATTGGTTCCTGGTACACAAAAGGCCCTCCCTCGGTACACACTTCTTGAAAGAAAGGATAAATAATGACAGAATAGGTACTCACCAGCCAGAAACAACTCAGAATGCTGCAGAAAATATGAAAACCCTTTTTAAAGTATATCAGTAAACAAATAATTTAGTAAGAAATATTCAGGGGCAAAATTTAAATAAAAATAGGAATCCAGCAAAATAAGAGGAGCTTTGAAGTTGGCTTTTGCTTTCGAGGCATTTGTCAAAATTAGTGAAATTGAGCTTCTATTTTCACTGCCACCCAGGGTAAAAACTGCAGAGACAAAGCCCGAGATCTTCTCTAGGTAGGAAGTTTATTGAGAAAAATATCCCCCATCCCTGCAGAAACCTGAGATTTCAGAAGTCTCGTCTATAAAGTGGAGGTGAAATAGAGATATATCTAGGCATACACTCAAGGAAATTTGCTTTTTTTTAAATCTGGGTGCTTAGTAGGGGAAAAAAACTACTCCCCGATGATTGAACAGCAAGCCAGTCACCTCTCAGTTGTGCATCTGGAGCTCACAACGCGGGGTGATCCAAAAAACCTTCGAGTTAATATTCTGTTTAAAACAGCCCCAGTAGGCAGTTCTGTAGGCACCTGCTGGAAGCAAATACAGATCTGCTCTACAAACACCTGTCTTCAACCTAAATGCCTCAAAATAGTTCCACAGATAAAATCTCCAGAAACATGAGCTCACAGTCAAAAAGCACAAAACACATAAGAAAATCAGGCACCATGATCCAGGAAAAAAACAGAGATCAGAATTAGTCCCCCAAAGACTCCAATATTGAAATACTGGCTACAGAACATAAAATAACTGTGCGATATGTCTAACAATAAAATGAGGTGATACATTAGCGAAGAGCAAAAGACTGATGAAAAACAGCAAGTATATTTGAGGAAAAACCAAATATAGAAATGAAATGTAATAGAAATTAAAATAAAATACAATCACTGAAATTTAAAACTCAATGAATGTATTAAAGCACAAACTAGATCCAGTTGAAGGCACAGCTAGTGAACCAAAGAATAAACCATCCAGAAAGACAGAGATGGAAAATGTGGAACAGGGTAAGAGACAGGGAGGAGAGAGTGACAAGCTCTAACAGTCTAACAGAGAAAGAAAGGAGAGGAGAGGAAAGTGGGATAATACATCTACGGATGAGAACTTTCCAGAACTGAGGAGAAACACCAATCCACAGGTGCAGGAAGACTAAGGAATCCCAAACGGGTTAAATACAAAGAAATCTAAACTTAGAGACATAATAATGAAACTATAGAAATATAAAGACAAGGAAAAGATCTTAGAAGTAATACAGAGATTATAATAACTGTGTGGCATCAGATGGATATACGATATTGGGGGGATGACTTTGTAAGTTATTTAAATATCTAATCACTATGTTGCACACCTGAAAATAATAAAATGCTGTACGTCAACTGTAATTCAAAACTAAAAATGTTAAAGAAGTAATAGAGAGCAAAGAAGAATTGGTACTAAGGAGTAAAAAATAGACTGATGGCTCAGTTCTCAAAAACAAAAGTAGGGGACAGAATAAAGTGAATAATTTCTCAAATGAGCATCGAGAAAATAGCTGTCAGCCACCAAAATATCTTTCAGAACAAGTTCAAAATAAAGGAAAATAAAAACCTGAGAGAATTTTCCCTGGCTGGTGTGGCTCAGTGGATTGAGCACCAGCCTGTGATCCAAAGGGTCACCGGTTCTCTTCCCAGTCAGGGCACCTGCCTGGGTTGCAGGCCAGGTATCCAAAAAGGGGCGCATGAGAGGCAACCACACATAGATATTTCTCTCCCTTTTTTTTCCTCCCTCCCTTCCCCTCTCTCTAAAAATAAATAAATAAAATCTTTTTAAAAAAATACCTAAGAGAATTTGCCACCAAATGACAGAAAATGTTTAAAAATAAATTTTAAACAAGAAAAATTGAGCAAAATGAGTGATAAAATGTGTGGCTAGTTATATATTAACTGCACAAAATGATAATGATGATGACTTAATAGGGCCAAACAAAAAGAGAGAGAAATAAGCAAGATCCTGCTACTTGACAAAAACAGTGGATAAGTCAGAAAAAGGATGATCAGAATTAAGGTATTGTAAGGTCCTTATTTATTCAGTAGAAGGGAAAAAATACTGAATTACTTTGCATTTAATGAATATGATATACATGTGAACCGCTAAGATAATGGAAATAGAATATATTCCTGATTTGCAGACCAATAAGGAGGAAAAATGAAATGAGAAAAAAAATTACTTCAATCAACCATGATAAGAAAAGGAAACTAGGAAAAATAAAAAGCACAAAATAAAATGGTAAGAATAAACAAATATACTAGTTACTCCAACATACTTAAATGAACTAAATGTTCCAGTTAAAAGAAAAAGATCATCAGATCAGATTTTTAAAATCCACATATGGTCACTGGAAGGTTGACAATAGAAGAATGAAAAAATATATGTGTCATGCATATATTAACCAAACAAAAACTGATTAATATGAAATATATAGCATGTAAAGATTATTATTAGAGATAAAAATAGGCAGTATATATTAATACAAAAAATGTCCTGAAGTTATAACAATTCTGAACTTATTTGTAACTAAAAATATAGCTTCAAAATTATATAAAGCAAATATTAACAGAATTACCAAAAGAAATTAATAGATTTGTTAGGTAGAAGTTGGCAAAAGCTAGGAGGAGTGGGAGGAGTTCCACAGCACTCAAAGAAAAAGTCCACATGTAACTTGGGGCTAACTGCCTGCCTCTGGTCACTATCTGTTTTCTGAGAGAGCCCACTGTGCTTGCACAAAAAGCCCATAAATAACTTTGGGTAACTGCCTCAACTTTGATTAACTGCCTCCTGTCATGTATCTGTTTTACAATGGATGACAAGATGTGGTTTGGATCGAGATAGGGACTGGGGTTAACAGCCCCCTACACATACCTACATTTAGGAAGTCATATCCCCCAAGAGGAAACTGGCACCACCTTTAAGGATCAATCACTATGTAACTGTTTCACCCATCTTACAATTATTTATGTCCTCAGGACAAAGGACCTGAGGCCGTGCTGCCCGTACCTTGCCCTACCTTTACCTATGCCTCTCTCCCCGACCTCAGCAAGGCCCATTCTCTTTTCTGACAACTTACTACTACTAAACCCTTCTTGCATGCTAACTGACTTGCTGACCTGTAATTCTTTACTATGTCAGCAAGAAGAACCAGGTTTTTCCCACAACAGATTCACAGCCTTGGTGAGATATTTCGACAGATAGTACTTCTTTCAGTAATTGAGAGAACAAGCAGACAAAAATGTTTAATAAGAAAAAAGACATTAGAGAAAATATAGAACAGCCATCACTCAGAACTGTCAGAAATCAAGTTGAATGGAAGTATGACAACTACAGAATTATAGAAACCACATTCATCCAGAATGAGTCAGCAAGCTGGTGCCATATCTGAGAATCCATCAACTGGGCTAACACTGTTTGACCTGCCTTGGACATCCCCAGAGACTCTGTCCCACCCAACTTATGGACCCGCCCAAGCTGCTTTTCCATATGAATGGCTGGTCTTGGCTCATGTTTCACAACTTCCTAAAGCCTATCAAACAAACAACAGCTGGCCTCAGTGAGCCCCAGGCCTGGCACTAGTAGTAGCCAGCCTAGACTCACATATTGGCTTCACCTGGGTATCTCCCAGCCCAGCACAAGTAGTAGTCATCTCAAATTGTTTTTTAGATCAGGCAGGGTGGCCCCAGGCAGAACACAAGTAGGGGCTGACCTTGGCCTGCACCACCCGGGAAACCCCCGGGCCAGCACACTCAGTGGACAGCTATAGAAAACATCAGAGCACCACCACCTTGGCCCTGCACAGCCGATACTCCACAGAGGGCTAATGTTGATGGTAAGTGGTCACAGCCAATCCTTGCAGCCAGCTGGCCTGGGTAAATCCCTCCCATTGACCTGACAACAGCAACCAAGGCTCAACTACCAGAGCAAAGTGTACTGAGCCCACAAGAAGGGCATACCTTGAGTACCCAGCTTGGGTGATAGGAGAGACTATGCCACTGGACCCCACAGGACACCTACTGCATGAGGTCACACTACAAGACACAGAGCCAGAGCAGCTCTACCTCATACACAGAAACAAACCCCGGGAGGCTGCCACAGTAAGGCAAAGAAACGTGGCCCAAATGAAATCAAAGACCAAAACTCCAGAAAAAGAACAAAACAAAATGGGGATAAGCAATCTATCAGACGCAGAGTTCAAAACACTGGTTATAAAGATGCTCAAGGAACCTAGTGAGGACCTCAATAGCATAAAAAGGATCCAGTCAGAAATGAAGGATACATTAATTGAAATAAAGAACAATTTACAGGGAAACAATAGTAGAGTGTATGAAGCCAAGAATCAAATCAATGATTAGGAACATAAGGAAGCAAAAAACAACCAATCAGAACAACAAGAAGAAAAAAGAATCCCCTCCAAAATTAGGATCGTGCAAGCAGCCTCTGGGACAACTCAAGAGGTCCGACATTCATGTCATAGGGGGACCAGGAGAAGAAGAGAAAGAGCAAGAAATTGGAAATCTATTTGAAAAAAAATGAAAAAATCCCTAATTTGGTGGAGAAAATAGATATGCAAGTCCAGGAAGCACAAAGAGTCACAAAAAAGATGAATGCAAAGAGACTCACTCCAAGACACATCATAGTTAAAATGCCAAAGGTTGAAGACAGCGAGAGAATCTGAGAAGCAGCAGGAGAAAAGCAGTTACATACAAGGGTATCCTCATAAGACTGTCAGCTGATTTATCAAAAGAAACTTTGCAGGCTAGAAGGAACTGGCAAGAAATATCCAACGTCATGAAAAGCAGGACCTACAGGCAGGATTGCTCTACTCAGCAAAGCTATAATTTAGAATGGAAGGGCAGATAAATAGCTTCCCAGGCAAGAAAAAAAAGAGTTCATCATCACCAAATCATTATTATAAGAAATGTTAAAGGGACTTATTTAAGAAAAAGAAGATCAAAACTATGAACAATAGCCCTGGCTGGTGTGGCTCAGTGGACTGAGTGCCAGCCTGAGAACCAAAGGGTCACTGGTTCTCTTCCCAGTCAGGGCACCTGCCTGGGTGTGGGACAGGTCACCAGTAGGGGCCACATGAGAGTGAACCACACATTGATGTTTCCCTCCCTCTCTTTCTCCCCCCCTTCCCCTCTCTCTAAAAATAAATAAAATGTTTTTTAAAAACTATGAACAATAAAATGGCAATAAATTCATATCTATCAACAAGTGAATATCAAAAACAAACTAAGCAAACAAGAAAAACAGAGACAGAATCATGGATATAGAGAGTGTTTTGATGGTTCCCAGATGGGAGGGGCATCTGGGGGAATGGGTGAAGACGTGAGGAGATTAAGAAGTACAAATAGGTAGTTGCAGAATAGCCAGGTGGCTGTTGTAAAATACAGACTAGGGAAGGAGGAGCCAAAGGACTTACACGCATGACCCCTGGACACAAACAATGGCGGGGGGACTGCCTGAAGGAGTGGGGGCTGCTGGGTGGAGCAGGGCAAAAGGGGGAAAATCAGGGAAACTGCAATAGCATAACCAATAAAATATAATAAAAAATAAAACAAATCTATAGCAAAAAGAATTAATAAAGTCAAATTTGGTTTCTTAGAAAAAGTGGAAGAATAAAAATAATCCTCTGACAATATTACTCCAGAAGTATACAAAGAAGGGAAAGGCACAAATTATCTTTAAGAACCAAAAAAAGGGGGAAGCATAATTACAAATGTTTCAAAAGTATAGGTAATAAAAGTACATAGTAAATAATTTTGTGTCAATAAATTTTAAAATGTAGATAAAATAGTTAAATTCTTGCTGAGCGGGAATCCACACAAGAACTGATAAAAGAAAGAATAGAAAGACTGAATAGCTCAATAGTTGCATCAATAATTTAAGCTCTTACAACTCAGAAAACTTCTGCCAAATTTTACCAATGACATTTAGAAAAACATTCAAGGAATAAATTTCAGCTTTCTACATACCATACTAAAGTTTAAAAACAGAAAAAAAACTCTCTCCAACTCATTTTATAAGGCCAGTATACCCTTCGTCCAAACCTGACAAAAACAATACAAGAAAGGAAAATTACACCCCAGTCTTACTTAAGAAGATGGATATAAAAATCTAAAATGCAGTACTAGCAAACCCAGTCCAGCAATGTATAAAAACTGACATGTAGCATCACCCAGGTGAGTTTCTCCCAAGAATTTAAGTTTAGTTTAAGAAGAAAATAAAGTCATAAAATTTATTTCATCAATGGATAAAAGAAGAATGTTCAATAATTATCTTAACATATGCCCAAAAAAGCATTTTTAAAAAGTTGATGCAGTCATGATTTTAAATAATAACTCAGAAAACTGAGAATAAAGAAAACATTTTTTTAAAAAAAAAGCCTACAGCAAATACTTATGGTGAAACATTTGGATGGATGGATGGATTTATTTATTTATTTAATTAATAAAACTTTATTTTTTAAAATGTACAGCTGGTGGGACCTGTGGTTCATTCATCCTCACCAGCAGCGGGTGCATCCCCAACTTTGGTGTTTCTGGCAAATCACTTGAGCTCTGTGCTTTGAAACTAGATTTAAGTCCTTTACTAAGGAGCTCCTGAAGGGCTGCCCTGGCCAAGGAACCGCAGATCTTCAGTCTCTCAGTGACAACTGCTGGGGTTATAAGCTTATACTTGGGGACTTCCTTACAGAGTTTGTCATGTGTTGCTTTGTCAAATAAGACCAGATTATTGAGCTTGTCCCAAATTTTGCCTTTGGACTTCTTTTTGGCCTTCCCCCCAGATTTGTTCACTGGGTTTTTGTCTTTCTTAGACGACTTTCCAGAATCTTCCCTCTTGTTGGGCAGCAGAGTGAAACTCTGAGAGCACCTGCTACCACTGCTGCCTCCATAAAATGTTGGATCAATGATGAAACTTTAAAAGAATTCCTTTTAAGGTCAGAAACTAGGACCTGGTCAGGTAGCTCAGTTGGTTAGTATCCTTCCACTATGCCAAGGTTGCTGGTTGGATCCCCAGTCAGGAAACATACAAGAATTAACCTGTGAATGCACCAATATGTGGAACAATAAATCAATGTTTCTCTGTCTTTCTATCTCCTTTTCTCTCTGAGATAAATAAATTTTTTTAAAAATTTTAATCAGAAACTAAATAGGAATACCCACTGTCACTTCTATTTAACACAGTACTAACAAGGTACTAGACATCCTTTCTAGTGCATTGGGAGGGGAAAAGGCATAAATATTACAAAGGAAAAAGCAAAACTGCAATTATTTGCAGATTGAAATAATTGGCTCTGAAAGAAATTCAGAAGAATCCAAATGATTAGAAATAATATAGCCCTGGCTGGTGCGGCCCAGTGGACTGAGTGCCAACCTGTGAACAGAAAGATCATCAGTTCGATTCCCAGTCAGGGTATAGGCCTGGGTTGTGGGCCAGGTCCCCAGTTGGGGGCGTGCAAAGGGCAACCTATCAATGTTTCTCTAGCATGTCAATGTTTCTTTCTCTCTCCCTTCCTTCTAACAAATAAATAAAATCTTAAAAAAGTAAACTTTCAGTGATACCACAAATATGACTTTTCCATTGCCCCAAATAAAATATCTCATTTTTAAAAAAAGGAAATAATACAAGAGTTTATTTCAATACAAAGTTCAAAGAGGAGAGAAATCCTGTCACATACTATAACATGAATGAAACTCAAGCACATTATGGTAAGTCAAATAAGCCAGTCCCAAAAATACATACTGTATGGTTCCACTTACATGAAATATCTAACGTAGTCAAATTCATAGCAACAGGAAACAGAATGATGGTTGCCAGACACCAGGAGAAGGATGATATGGGGGTTCTTGTTTAGTGGCTATTGATGTATACAGTTCTGCAGATGAAAAAGTTCTGGACATCTGTTGTCCAACAATGTGAGTATACTTGACACTACTAAACTTCATAAACTATACACTTAAAAATAGTTAAGATGGTAAATTTTATGTTATGTGTTTTACCACAATTAAGAATTTTTAAGTATCTAAAAACTTAATTACATTTCTATACCAATAAAAAAGAGAAAAAATATTTTTAAAAACATGCCATTTGCAATGTCAATAAATTGTACAATGAAATACATGGTAAATGATAACAAGTTGTTCAAAGATGTTAAAGAAGGCATAATAAATGGACATATAAACCATGTTCATGGATTAGAAGATCCAATATTCTTGACAAAGTGATCTACAGAGTCAATGCAATGTCAATCAAAATCCCAACAAGTTGTTTTGTGGAATTTAACAAGCTTGCTCTAAAGTTTATATTTAGAGGGCCAAAAATAGCTAAGATAGCCCTGAAAATGAAGGGCAAGATGGGTGATTTATCTTACCAATTTTTAAAAATTTTTGTAATTTTTAGAAAGTATAAAAATTTTAAAAAGATGGCATTGTATTAAATAGAAATAGACCAGTCAAGCAGCAAAAGAGAACAGAGAGCTCAGAAACCAACCCACATATAAACTTATTACATAACTGGCATTATAGAGTGGGGGAGAAGGAATGAAATTTTTAATACATTTTGTTGGAATAATTGTTTATCTATGAGAGAAAAAATAGATTTGACTCCTTCATCACACTATAAACAAATATATGGTGTCATTCCAATTATATAAAGCTCATGGTAATGCAAAACCACCTATTGTTTAGAGATGAAAATGTATGTAGTAAAAATCATTAAAGAAAGAAGAAATGATGCCACAACGCAGCAAAGTGGTTTGCCCTGCCCTGGCAAATATCTAAGTCTCTGCCCCTTACAATGCAACAGGTGCACCAAGACAAAGAAATATGGACCAAATGAAAAACAGATCAAAACTCCAGACAAAAAGAATTAAGCAACAAGAAGACAGCCAACCTATCAAATGCACAGTTCAAAACATTGGTAATCAGGATGCTCACAGAAATGATTAAGTATGGATGCAAAATAAAGAAAGAAGTGGAGGCCATGAAAAGTGAAGAAAATAAAGAAAAATATACAGGGAACCAACAGTGAGGGGAAGGAAACTGGAACTCAAATCAACAATTTGGAACAAAACGATGAAATAAACATTTGTCCAGAGCAGAATGAAGAAACTAAAATTTAAAAAATGAGGAGAGGCTTAGGAACCTCTGGGACAACTTTAAATGTTCCAACGTCCAAATCATAGGGGTGCCAGAAGGAGAAGAGGAACAGCAAGAAGTTGAAAACTTATTTGAAAAAAATAATGAAGGAAAATTTCCCCAATCTGGCAAAGGAAATAAACATGCAAGTCCAGGAAGCTGAGAGAGTCCCAAACAAGATGAACCCAAGGAGGACGACACAAAGACACATCATAATTAAATTACTCAAGATTAAAGATAAGGAGAGAATATTAAAAGCAGCAAGAAGAAAGGAGAGCGTTACCTGCAAAGAAGTTCCCATAAAGCTATTAGCTGATTTCTCAAAAGAAACCTCACAGGCAAGAAGGGGCTGGAAAGAAGTATTTGAAGTCATGAGAGGTGAGGATCTACATCCAAGATTACTCTATCCAAGAAAGCTATCCTTTAGAATGGAAGGGCAGATAAAGTGCTTCCCAGATAAGGTCAAGTTAAAGGAGTTCATTATCACCAAGCCCTTATGAAATGGTAAAGGGACTTATCTAAGAAAAAGAAGAAGATCAAAAATATGAACAGTAAAATGACAATGAACTCACAACTGTCAACAACTGAACCTAAAAAAAAACAAATACAAAAACAAAAATGAGCTAAACAAACAACTAGAACAGGAACAGAATCACAGAAATATCCATCACGTGGGGGTTATCAATGGGGAGAGAGAGGGGAGAGATTGGGGGAAAAGATACAGGGAATAAGAAACATAAATGGTCAGTACAAAATAGGCAGGGAGAGGTTAAGAATAACATGGGAAATGGAGAAGCCAAAGAACTTACACGTATGACCCATGGACATGAACTAAAGTGGGGGGGAGGGGAATGCTGGAGGGAATGGGGGTACTGGACAGAGGGGGATAAAGGGAAGAAAAAAGGAATGGGACAACTGTAATAAACTAATCAATAAAATATACTTTAAATATAAATAAATAAAAATGTTCAAAAAAGAAAAGAAAGAAGAAATGAGAAACACAACGACGTGACTGGTTCCACTGAGAAGGACGGAGATGGGACAGGGAAGACCATCCAGGGGCTTGAAGGATAATGGTAATGTTCATTTCTTAAACTGGGTGGGTTTTGTGTCATTATTCTTATATTTTAGATGTGTTCTATAAATCATTCATATACTCTCAATGTTATTAAAACACGTAAGAGAAAAAGATGAAGAAGAAATGGCCGAAGTTTGCCATGACGAGGAAAGCACCAGTGAATTGACAAGGAGACGGTGCGTGCTCCTTCCTAACCTAGAGTTTGCCCTGGGTAAAGTAACTTCCTGTCACTTCGTCTTTTCACTTTTGATTGGGGTTAACGACACGTACCACACATAAATCTTCTGGGGATCACAAAAGGCAGGCGCTGAAAGCGTCTTGTAAAAGTAAAAGGGCCATGCGAATGTGAAGTGGCATTGTTCTCGACAATTTCAGATCGCTTGCAGGAGAACAAAAGCCACAGCTCGTGACTCAGTCCCAAACCCCTCACTGGGGCCCGCCCTGGTTTACAGAAACAAGCTGTGGTGGCCAGTCTGGGCTCCTCTCCACACCGGATCCCACCCTTTCACGGCTGCACTCACCGAATTCCATTGTAAATGTCGCTTACTCCCACCCCACCCCCCAAAAAATACCCTTAAAAATCATACCCTCAAAGCCAACAAAAGATTTGTTATTTGTGCGGGGTTTTGTTTGATTGTTTAAATCCATGTTCCTGCTTCCCGCCGCTACCATGGATGCACCTGGGGATTCAGCAGGTGCACTGTGAGCCTTTGTTGTTCTCTTCACCCACCAGGTCCCTGGAAACGAAGGGTTGGGGCTTTCCCTGAGCCCTGCCTGAGGCAGTGGGTCTTTGACCACAGAAGCAACCCCTCCTTCCCCTTTGTATGAAGATCTTCTTGGTTCAGAAAGCTCTGAAAGCAGGGGAGAGGAAGGGCAGGATTCAGAATTTCTCTTTGAGAACTGTGGGCTTGATCATGGTAGGTGTGTCTTAGGTGTAGCCAAGTTGCTTTATTTGGGGGTTGATTGCTGGAAGCCAAAAGGTTCCCATGCTGACAACCCCTGGGCATCCAAGTTCTATCTTCCTCTTCATAGAAAGGTCTCCTTGATGGCCAGGGTTGTGATGTCACCACCACTGGCCTCTCCCTAGGGGTTCGGGAAAACACCCCAACTCTCCCCACAGCATCTTGCTTTCTGCCCACACGAGGGCGCTCACTTCACACCCCAAATTACCAGTCACTGCTGGCCTGAGGTATTTTCCAAAGAGATTTGAATAGATCCAAGGCTTGGCCCCAATGAGGGGTTTAGGACTGAGTCACACGAGCTGTGGCTTTTGTTCTCCTGCAAGCAATCTGAAATTGTCGAGAACAATGCCACTTCACATTTGCATTCCCCTTTTACTTTTACAAGGCTGGGCAGACCAGGAGCTGGAGCCTGGGTCCCTTCCTGTGGTCCAGCCGTGCAAGAGTCTACTCCCTGCAAGGCAGAGGAGACGACTAGAGAAGGAAGGACTCCAAACTGATGGTTCCAGCCTTCTCAGGACATCCCCGCCCCAGGGAGGAAAAAGAACTATTTCCACAAAGTTGGGCCCCCCGGGAAGTGGGAGGTGAGTAGGAGGAGAAGATGGACACGGTCTTACCCTGAAGTCCCCAGAACCTACAGAGGAACTTGCCTGGTTCAGACTAGGCCTGGAGGGGACAGAACTGTGACAAATGCTGCACTGCCCTGAGACAGTTTACTCTTTTGCCCCCTCCTCCCACCTTCTCCCTGCAAACACTAATAAGGCCAACAGTGCTGATGGGGCCTGGGGTCTGAGAGTCAGTCTTGGCTCCAGGAATTAACCAGAGTGATTCCTTCTGCTGAGGCTGCAGGGGGGGGCAGGGCTCTATACTGACAGAAAGGCTTGAAGCTGCGGTTTGCCCAACTCCAGGGACCCCTCTGCCCCGCCCTGCCCCACCCCATGACTCATGTGTTCCTGCAGCTGCCAGCTCCTCAGACCGCCACCCCAACACAAAATGCTGTCCCTGAATGCAGGGACAGGCTGCTAAAGCATGCCTCCCACCTTAGACCAGGGTGTGGGCAGCTGCAGTGAACTCAGCCATCCTCAGGGGTCTCAGAAAGAACACCCCAGGCCAGGCTTTGGGTATGCCACATGCGTCCTCTCTGCCCCTACTTCACCGTGGTGAGAAAGTGAGCTGGCCCAGCCCAGGGCCCTCCTGGCTCTTCTTCTCTCACCACACCCAGAGCAAAACACATCTTCTGGAACCCTGCTAGCACTGTCTCTTCCCCACTCTGGACCCTTCACAGCCTGGCTCAAGCACTATTTCCCTTTCCAAGCCCATCCAGAACCCTCTCTACTGAGAGGGAAACGCTTGCGCCTTTCCTTAAGAGGGCTTTGTCCAGAGCAGGCACCTTTCCAATTCACATGATGGCACCTTAGGAGCTAGCAGCAGCCTTGTCAGAGTTGGATCCACCATCCTGTGGACCTTCCCACTGGCTCCCCTGGCCTGGTGAGCCACTGAGTCACTCCCGGAGCTTACTGAACAAACCCTCTGCCGGCTGGGACAGCGCCAAGCAGAGGAGGAGGCAGAACTCATTGGAAAGTGAGGACACATGATTAAAGTTGACAAAAATATGTACATATTTATTGTACAATTACCCACCACTGGATTGGACTTCAGCCAACTAGAGGGTGCCTCTACCTTCCCAATTTATTCTTAGCCACCGAGAGCTCATGGTAGAACACAGCCAAGGCTCCCAAAAAGCGCTCTGTTCCTGGAAGTTCACCACCTGGTCCCGTTCTGGTGCAGCCCAGCCATTGGCATTCCACTCTGGGACTTCTGCAGCTTCTACAGTGCTGCAGTGAAAAGTTCAGACTCAGTGGTGATGAGAACCTGGGTTCTCTCCCTTTCCCCCTCCCAAGTGGCCCTCTCTCATATAAATGGCTCAAGAGAGTACTCACTTGTCACCAGAGATCCCAATCCACCTTGGGTTCACTTGGCTTGACCTCTCCTTTGCCCCTGCCCCTCACTCAGAAGGAGTGAATGCCAGGCTGAGAGTATCCCCACCCCTCAGGGGAGTGGACCTATGAGCTCAGTAAGGCTAAGGCATGTGAACTAGGACCCCAGCATGCCAGTCAGATGCATTTTGCACCTCCCCCTTTCTAATCTGCTTCTAAAGGGCAAGAGGTAGGAAGAGCTAAGGAGGATGGGTGGTTTTGGGATTCTAAGGAGTGAATAGGGCTGCAGCTGGAAACTGTCCTCCAGGGGTTCCAAAAGAAGTAGGGAAGTGTGGGGTGGGGGCAGTGGAAGCTGCACACCCAGCCCTTCATGCACAGCCTCACAGGGCCACACACCACAAGTTGACACACCCGAGAAGTGCCCTCTCACACTCCAGAAAAGCCTACGGTGGGAGCCATGCCACCGGAAGCCTTAGCCAGGATCCAGCCCACACTCTTGACTCCTGCACAGACCTGCCCAGTCTGGAGCCCACACAGTGGGCCTGGGTGGTGTGGCTGCACCAGCTCCAGGGTGGCCAAGGGATAGCCGACCTGGCCAGAAGTCACCTTCTAGCTGCAGCCAAGCCAAAGGGAGTGTGGAGAAGATGCACTGAGTGGTCGACCTGCCTGCAGCCACTGGCCAGGGGTGCACCACGCCCCACCCCATGGTTTGCACAACACCCACCCGGCCCATTCAATTTTTCTTGCCTCCTGCCCTGGAGCTGTTGAAGAGGGCAAGGGAGGAGGCTGGCAGGAAGATGGGGGACCCAATGGAGACCACTGCTCAGTTTGCCTGCCTTGGTGACAAGTGACATATGGTGACCTCCGGGTGGAAAGCCAGAGCAGTGTGTGTGTGTGTGTGTGCGCGCGCGCGCGCGCGCGCGCGCGCATATATAGGGGGAAGGTGGAAAAGGGTGCCCCACAGAGGGTGTTCAGGCTCAAAGCTAGATGGAGGAGGGGGTGCAGCCAGTGATATGATTTAAATTTGAAGGACCTCTACAACACCTACCCACCAGCAAAAATAAATTCCTACCACCACCCAACTTCCTCCTCCCACCCCCACCCTGGAACTCTCCCTTCTACCTGGGACTTTAGGATTAATGCGCCCGCCTGTCTCTAAGCATCACTAGTTACTTCCCCTCCACGGAGAATAATGGGGGAGATGGAAGGTGGGATTTGCTGCTACCCAGGGGGCAATGGAGGAGAGGGAAGAGGGCTGCCAAGTTTGCCCATCTTTTTTTTTTAATGTATTGATTTTAGAGAGAGAGAGGAAAGGAGAGAGAGGAGAAATAATTTGTTCCTCTTATTGACATATTCATTAGTTGATTCTTGTATGTGCCCTGACCAGGGATTGAACCCACAACCTTGGTGTATTAAGTCTATGTTTTAAACAACCGAGTGATCTGGCCAGGGAGCAAGTTTGCCCTTCTTTTTTTTTTTATTAGTTTGTCTTATTTTTTATTTTGTTTTGGCGGGGGGGGGTTGTTTTGTTTTGTTTTTGCCCTTCTTATTAGTGTTGTCAGGGTAAACTCCTGTGAGCAAGGTAAACTCCACTACCCCCAGGTACCATACCCCAGACAACCCCAGCATCCTCAATCTCAAAGCACTTTCCCCCTTAGCTTTCTCTGCATTTTAACAGCATCCATGGAAGACAAGCAAAAGCCTGGCCCCACTTCCCCATTTTCCAGAAGGGCAAAACTAAGCCTGGATAAGCTCAGTGACATCCACAGTGAAGAAGACCAGGAAGAGGGGTGGGAGCACAGGGCCCTAGCACCCAGAGGTTCTCAACCCACTCGAGGAGAAGCTCTGCCGTGCCCTACCCCACCCCAGCCAAGGTGGACAAAACGTCTTCCAAACTAGTCTCCAGACACCTGGAGTGGGAACATCTTTATTTCCTCTGGTGGAAGGGAAGGCTGAAGCAGGGTCCGCCTGGGAGGGAGGGGGCAAGAGGGCCGCAGAGCATCTGTGGAAGGAGCTGTAGAGGCCGGGGCAGCGGCTGAGCCCCGTCATTTGTGGTCCTCCAGGAAGAAGTCATTGTAGGCCATGCACAGCGTGGTCAGGAACACCGAGTACTCCTTAAAGTCGATCTCCTGGTCGCAGTTTTTGTCAAGGCTCTTCATCAGGTCATCGATACCGCCCTCCTGCATCTTCTTGGAGGGCCCAAGTACAGGGACACGTCAGCCAGCCCTCTCGGCCCTGCCCCACCGCTGCAGGTGCCTCCCACCCCTGGAAAGGCAGCCTCACAGTGACCCCCACCTGAGTCGGCAACACTCTGAGCATCTGGACCCCCAGTCCCTCCCCAGCCCACACCCAGCACAGGGCCTGGCACCAAGCAGGAGTGTGGGGACCTGATACGTGAACTTAAATAAATTACAATAGGAAGGCAAGGCCACCCTCCCTTTCCCTCACCACGTTCCACCATCCAGATTTTATAAAACACCTGACAGGAACAGCTTGGTGACAACGTGGCATTGAGCATGATCCGAGTCTCTGACTTATGCTGTCCCTTTGGCGGATAGGTGAGGATGACCGAGACTATCTGCATCTCTCCATGACAGCAGCGTATGGGAGCTGAGGGGCCGCAGTGTCCTCCCCTGCTAGCGGAACTTGCAGAGCGGCTGGACGAAGATGCGCGCCTGGCGCCCGACTGTAATCCCTGTCCGGTCCCCTACCCTCCCAGCCCAGCTCCACCAAGAGAGTGGAGACAGGGCCCTGGAGTGGCACAGGAAGAAAACACAGACACCCTGCCCTCCCCTCTTCACAGGGTGAAGCTCCAGCTTTTCCACAGGAGACAGGACGTTGGGACATACAGAGATGGAAACAGCTTCTCTGTGATGCAATCCTTGTCCCCAGTCTGGGCTCCTGTTGGAGCCAGACCCTCCCCAGGGCCTCTGTCCTCCTGTAATTAACCCCTACCGGACCCGCGGCCCCTCCCTCTGCCCTCATTAACTCCAGGATGCAGAAAATCTGGCAGGAAGGCCAGAGAGTAGCCTGGCGACACACACACACCTGTTTCAGTCCCCCGCCCCCTGCCCACAAGGGCACACTTGGGGGAGCTCCTCTCTGGGGAGGCCCACCAGGGTTCAGTATACGACTGAATTTTAAAGGAAAAGGGAAGAGCAATACACAGGCCTTGCCTGGAATTCCAGCTCAGCCCCTCACGAGCCAGATGTGCCTAAACAAGTCATATACTGTATCTGAGCCTCAACTTTTTTAACTGTAAAAAAAATCATAACTACTTCATAGGCCGTCCCCTCTGCCAGTTGCCTCTCTCCCAACATCTGCATCTGGCAACAATCAGTTCCGTCTCCTTCCAAACCTGTGTTCACAAACCAGCTATCCCTTTGGTTCCTGTGGCAGCACCAGCTGAGAGCTGTGCATGTGGGCGCTCTGCCCTTGAGCTGTGCCCAGCCCAGCCTAGACCCCCTGTGTCCCCTCATCCCCTGCAATACCTCACATAGGCTCTGCCACCCCTGTGTGGGCCTGGCCTCAAATCAGAGATTCCTTGATTTCATTCTCTAAAGCCTCACACAGACTTCCTTCTTCCCAGTGAAATCCAACTGATCCCGCAGCCTGGAGGTCTAGAGTCCTGTTGGCCCAAGGCACTCACCTTCTTCCTTCCGTCTCTGTCCCTTTTGGCCACCCTGCTCCCAGCTGAGACCAGAGCACCCTGGGGGCAGGTGTGTGTCCCCTCACTCTGGGCCTCTATGGAGGCAGGGCTGGGTCTCCACCTCCACTGGGACCCCCTGACAGTGGTATCCATGCTTCGGTGCTTCCTCTTTTCCTCCCTCCCCTCCCGTGGGGCCCACAGGAAACACACAAACTCGGGCGGGTGAGGCAGCAGCCACCTACCTCGCCAAGACACAGCTCCTTCTTGATCAGCTCCTTTAGTTCCTTCCTACTCAGTGTCAGTTTGCTGCCCTCTCTCCCCGAATATTTGTGGAAAGTGGTGACCATCGTGGTCAGGGCCTTCTCAAGAGGGGTCTCCATGATGGTGTGCAATTCTGGAGGGGGAAGGGAGGGGACGGGTCACAGTTCCCGGGAAGCCAGGTTTCTGCTGCCCCCATCACTAGCCCATCTCCCAGGCCCATCCAACCGGCGGGCTCAGATGGTTCTCGTGAGAGCCAAGCCCAAGTGGAGCAGTCAGAGTGCAGAGAGACCAGCTCCCGAAGGAGGCTGCACACCACCCGGCTCAGGGGGTGTTGAAAAGGGGTCTAGGGGCCGAAGCATGACAAGACGAACTCTCCAAAAGAAGAACTGGTGCTAGATGACGGAGCAACTAAGGGGTCAGGATTTTCTCCCTGCCCCATCCAGCCTAGTCATTCCTTTCCAGGGGCACCCTAGTCACCCTCCTTTGCCTCCTGTCCTATGTGGGAGTAGGGAACAGGGCAAGGAGAGCGTTCAGAGGTTGGAGGGGGCTAGAGCGGGACCCAGGAGATAAGATCTCAACAGGAAACAGAGCAGAGGTGACTGGACTTGTCCAGCTGGTCTCCAGTCTCTGGCCCAGAGAACGGTGCCCGGAGACTGGCCACGGGGCAGCAAAGGGGTGCACTTATTGAACTCTGCAGATCATTCTGAGAGCTGGATCCAGAGGTAGCACTGGATGGGGCCCTCTGGTCCGTCAGCACAGCCACACCCACCCCAGTAAAGAGGCAGCTGGAGCTCCTGTGACTCAGACTTGAAAACCACTTCCCCCTTGGGGAGGAAGGAGGCAACACCCAAGGAACTTGGAGGCTGCAGGTAAATCTGTGCCGAGTCCAGAGCAAGCAGAAAGAAGCTGCTGGCTCTCATTGTCAACCCAAAGACTGCCCCGTGATTCTTGAACTGGACCTGTCATTCACCTCGCACCTGCCAAAAACTTCAGCTTCTCCCCGCCTCCTGGAGACTCAGCCAGGACCAAAGTGGAGGCAACCCCAGAATCCCTCTCAGGAAATGCTGAAAGCCACAATTCAAATGCCCCGCTCTCTTTTCCCTACATAGATGCCTACTCATTGGGCCGGGTCTCCCTTGGTGGAGGTCATCATGGCTTGTCACCCTCTGGCCTCATCCCCCAGCGTGCCCTACCATATAGATGAGCAGGGAGATCAGAAAGAAGGACTCACCAAGGAAAGACCAAGCCAGAGAACTCACGCAGCAAAAACACGCTCCCTTCCACTTTTCTCCGCCTTTATTCCCTCTCTTCAGTCCCCAGGAAATTAGCAGAGGGACAGGGCCAATGAGAAGGGGCCAGGGACATGAAAAGACCCAGGTCAGAGTCTCCTGGGACAGGGCTGGGGAGAAATCCCCTCTGCCAATCTTACCTTTCTATTTCCAAAGGAAGGGACGGCACACTGAGCCCACTGAGACATACACATCATCAGCCCTGGAAGCTTTGTTTCCCCAACAGAAAACCAGAATTCACAATCTGATGGGTCAATAGGGCAGGAGAAAAGAAGCCAGGCTATCCTAGAAAGAATACCCAGGAGGCGTGGACCAAACACAGGGTCTCTCCCATGCCCTAGGCTGCTGCCACTTGGGCCCTCCCAACCTCTTCAAGAGCGGAGCAGACACACCTGCAGATGCGAATTAGATGGGAAGATGTTTCTTGCCAAGGCGATGGTCCAGGTCATTAGTTAGTATAGAGCTTAAGGTTTTGAAATGGCTTTCAAATGAATGATTTCTTCTACACCTTGTTTAACTTCCTGAGAAAGAATTGTCAGAGACTCTTGGAATGGAGGACTGCAAATCAGGGCCTGGGGAGGGGGTCCAGGGAAGGGTAGGTCCTGGTGATGGGATAGAGGTTTGGATTGTGGACAGCAAGTTCCAGGTGCAGTAATGAATGGGGTAGGGATCAGGGAGAATTGCCTTATCCTAAGAGGGACTCATTGTTCTACCATGAACCAGTCCTAGTCTGAGAACAGAACGGAGTTAGGGGCTTAGCACCTGTGGCTGCTGCAGCCCCACCCTAGCTTGCCGAGGTCTTCTCCGGGCCCCACTCCACTCACACCCCCATCTGGCAAGGCTAGAAAGGCAGCAGGGACTGGTTGCCTAGCAACAGAAGTTTCCAAAGCAGAGAGTGAAACTGGAGGAGGCTCTGGGGAGGGCACTCCCCAGGGTTATGGGCAGGCTTGGGGCAGGGCGGAAGGCAGAGAGAGAAGAGGGAAGAGGCGAACTTTTTCCTGGACCAAAGTTCTTCCAAAGTCTCTAGTCACACTGAGGGAATATCTGAGTCACCTACCCCATTCTTCTAAAGCTTGAAAGAAAAACAACACGATGAGAAGAAAAAGGGAAAGCTTAGAAGGTCAAGGGGACAAACTGCCCCTGCCTCTGGACCTGCCCTCTACTCAGCTCTTCCTTAAAGGTCCTCATACCCAGGTGTGGCCTGGGAAGCTGACCTCAATCCCACCCACTGGAGGCTGGAGCTACTGCCCTTTAACCTATAGAAAAGTAACGCCATGCCTGATATTTTGGGGGTGGGGCCAATTGTATTTATCAGATCTTGTGTCTGGAATTTTGTCTTCAGAATTGTGGTAGCCTCCCACTGTCTCCCTCACTCCCGCCACAGCCTCTGTCCTCCACTCACCCCTTCCGAGCTGTTCTGTCCTTCTCTGAAGGAATGTGATCCCTAACTAATAACAGATCTCACTCATCCCAGGACCTCTGGGACAAAGACAGGGGACTAGAGAAGGACAATATTCTCAGGCCGTTGCCAACAGCCTGGTCTCCCTCCAAATCGCCCCTCTGATCGCATCATGTCCAGGAAGGACTCACTCGTGCCTGGCGTTTTAAGTCGTGCACTGGAAGGAGGTACCAGGACCGAGCCCGTCTCCACATCCCACACGGCCTCCCCTGACTCAGCCCCTTCCCCCACCGCACCCTCAAGGCACACAAGCTTCATCCCAGACACTGACCAGGAGCAGATGTGACCTTCCACCCATCCCAGCCTTAGTTAGAGGTCCAGCCAGAGCCGCCGTTGGAGAGGTGGGAGTAGCAAATGCCCTAACTCAGATCCTAGAGCTGGCACATTCCAAGCCTCCGGGGGTCCCTTTATCTGCCTTTGGTCCACTCAGAGTCAACTCCGTCACACACACACACGCGCACACACACACACACACACACACAGAGTCACACTACATCTCTCCGCCAACCTCCAATTCTCTCCACAAAACTGCAGCTCAACTCTCTTATCCCTCAGCCTCGACCCCATGCTTCTAGCGCCTTTCAGACCATTAGACTCATAGTTTTCAAAACTCTTTATTGAATTTGCTCAGCATCCTGCACACATCCGGAGGAGCCAGGGCGAGGCTTTGTGCTCACTGCCCACAGGGAAAACCCCAGCTGGCAGGCCCCCACCGCGTCTGAGGGGCCCTCATTTCTTCCGGGGCTGCTTGTCGGGGAAGCCCTCGAAGAACTCGTTGCACATCATGGCGATGCAGGAGAGGAAGACACAGTACTCCTGGAAGTCCACCTCGTTGTCCTTGTTGCTGTCTAAGTTGCTCATCAGCTTCTGGAAGGCTGCTTCATCTGTCCTTTTCTGCAGGGGGAAGAAGCTATAGGTAGACACCAGCACCCCGAGGGACGGAGCCAAGACTAGGCCAGGTTTCCACATGCAGATGGGCTCAAGAAGGCGCAGCCAGTGCTGGGGGGTCCGCTTTGGAACTCCAGCCTCTGGGACTAAGCTAGGCCAAGAGGTGGGTTTCCTGCAGATGAGGAAATCTGCGTCTGAGGGTGTTACTGGAAAAGGGGACCACATCTTCCCCCAAGGTCTTTTTAAGAATCCAATTAGCCAATGGTCATGAAAGCAGTACATAAACTGCATAAAGTTTGATACAGGTGGAAGCTGTGCCTGACCAGGGGAAATAAGCAGGTGAGTGTCTCCTTAACTGTCTTCACATCTGAAAGCCAAATAGAAACTCAAAAGTTGTTCTCTGCTGGAGTGACGTTGGACCATCCTGGTTCGCAGACCTCAGCTTTGCACACTGGCTACCTCAGGATGTTACTTAGCTTCTCTGAGTACTGGTTGCCCTTCAGTGAATTTGTGCAAAGCCCCTGGCCAATTGTTGGGCCGGTAACCTGCCTGTTCATTCTCAGCCACCTTTCTGCTGGGCGCCAGGAAGTGAGTGGTGGGTTCTCACTGTGTCTCCACCCCAGGCAACCAGAGCAAGCTCTCTGCCCCACCTTCCCCAACTCAATGTTAGATGCCAGCCGCAGCCACTGCTCTGCAGAAAGACTGGTGCCTCCCAGGGCCCTACCCTGACCCTCCTCTGTGGGGGACGCCCCACAACGGAGACTCGTTCCCAGGCAGTAGTCACTCACCCCCAAGAAGCTGGGCATCTCCCGGGTCAGCAGGTCCTTTAGCTCTGACTTATTGAGCTTGAACTTGTCACCTTCCTTGCCCGAGTACTTGTGGAAGGTGGACACCATCACATCCAGGGCCTTCTCCAGAGGGTACGCCATGGCAGCAGTTGAGATCTGCGGGCGGGGGTCACAGATGCCTCCTTATCTACCCCACCCCAGCTATGTAATTAGAATGCCCCACCCCACCCCCATCACTCAAGGTGACATTCTACTCCCACCACAGGGGGAGCCCAGAAAGGTGGGGCTCAGCTCCTGTGGGGAGCACAGTGGGAAAGTGTTTTGGCAGCACACACTTGCAGGATCCACTGCACAGGCTCTGGGTTTCAGCAGCAAACTCCCGGGGCCTCACTCAGTCCACTCAGCCCACAGCAGCCCGCCCAGCTCATTCTTCCCCCTCCCAGCACTAGGCGAGGCTGCTGGAGCCTGCCCAGGAGCCTGTAGCGGAAAACACCAGCGGTCTGGTGTAGGGAGGGGCAGGGTGAGGTGGCAGAGGCAGGGATGCCGGGGAGGCCAAGCGCCCATGGGCTGGGCTGCTTGGTGCTGGGCAGAGGCTCACGGACACTACCAGACAAAAGCTCAAAGTTGCCTTCTGCCTCCACTTTGCTTCCCACACCAGAGTATGCACACGCAAGCCCGTGCAAGCCAGCAAACACAAACCAATGTGCACACGCACACCAAACATATTAGAGCAATTGAACGTACTATAGCTCAAATCCAGCCACCTGCACGCATCTTTCTCTTTGTTTTCTTGTTTGCATGTGCACGGGTGTGCACGCACACACATCCCACCCCAGAGCCTCCACCTTGGAATCTCACATCTGGACCTCATCAGCACATCTGGCCCCTACCAGCCACCTCTTTTTCTTGCCCTGAGCCTAAGCCTGCCACCGCTTGCTTGCCAGTCAAGTGACCACAACTCACCAGTCCAAGAGAGAGGAAGTGCTGAGGAGAGAGGGTTGGGGAGACAGGAAGAGTGGGGAAAGCCCAGCGGTCTGACCTATTTATACCCCAGCCAGGCCCTGCCCATGGCAGTGGCTGGGGGAGAGTGGGAGGCAGCCCTCTCGTCTGGGCCAATGTGGTGCATGCCAGGGCCCCCTCCACCAGCCCAGCCTGCAAACACAGCTCCCTGCCCTGCGGGGCCAACAAGAGACAATGGGAGAGCCCGGTGGGCACCCTCCCCCCACAATGTACACGGCTCGGCCTGAGTTCTAGGTAGCTGGAGGAAGGGGCAGTCTATGCCTGGGAACGAGGGGACAAAGAATAAGTGGTCCCACCCAGCAGCTTGGAAAGGGGATCCAGGTGTGGCGGGTGATGGGTGGGAAATTGCCCTGGAAATGTAACTGCCCAGGAATTAAGGGACAGGACCCCAGGCTCAGCAACTGGGACAACTCACACTGCCTTTCTCTCCTCCCCAAAGGACTCTCTGCCATGCTGAGCAAGGCCCAGGGCAGGAGCTGGAGGTCTGGGAGGAAGAACAGGCTAACACCTAAAGGAGGCACTGGGACCACCCAAGATCGTCAGTGGAGAAGGGAACCTGGGTGAGGTAGTGACAGAGTAGGGAATGGGAATCAGGTGTGGGAGTTCAGGGATGGATTGGCGGTACCAGGAGCAGGAGGGGCAGGGAGGGCCTTCACAGTGGGAGTTTAGAATTGGGTGGGTGTCTGTAACGAAAAATGGGGTAGAAAATTAGAGATAAAATGACACAAAATGGGAGAGTTAGGGATCAGGGTTAGCCCCTCAGGGTGGGATATGAATTCAGGGACTGAATGAGGGTCAGAAGTGATGGTTAAGACCCTTAAGTGGCTATGGCTTCAGGGATGGGATGCATCTCAAGGTCTCCCCTTCCCCTACCATTTGCAAGGCACCCCTCCCTGGCTGGGACAACACCCTAATCTGATCTCAGGCACCCTAATCCAATTAGTGCTGCGCTCTGGGCTCACATAGCCCCAGGCAGGGAACAAACCCGCCCCACCCCACGGCCCCACCCTCCTCCACAACATCCTGTCAGAGGGCTGACTTGGACCCAGGCTGCCCACTCTCCCTCCCCAGGCTGCCCTCCCTCCCTCCCCAGGCTGCCCTCTCTCCCTCCTGAACAGCCCAAAGAAGCTTGTCCCTCAAAGACCCCAGAGAGAGACCCCCAGCCTCGCCTGGACATTGTCCTTGTGTAGGTCCCACCCTCTCCTGCTGGACCACAGAGACCATTTCATTTCTACAGTGTCTGAAACTGCCCTCTGCCTCTTATTCTCCAGTGGGAAAGGCCAGAGAGGAGCTAAGAAGTCAGCCGACTTTGCCCTAAGGCCCTGACCATCCCCTTAAAAGAACCAAACCAAGCCAAGTGACATCAGTTCTTTATTAGTTCAGTCGGCCTGCTCCCGCCGTGGTTTCATTTGTGCGCACACCCGGTCAGGCCCAGAGAGCCTCGAAACAAACCCCACCCCTGCCCACCCCTCCCGGGCCACTGTAGGGACGCAGAGCGTGGCTGCTGTATGTGTCACTATCTGTGATCCTGGAAACGGGTCCCTCACGTGTCCCCCACCATGGGCAAAGGGAGAAGACTCCGGATGGAGATATCAGGGGCAAAACTGGGAGACTCCTGGTGGAGAGGGTGCAGGAAAGAGGGGAGGGGGCTGTGGGCTGATCAGGACCACTTCAGGGCAGAGATGGAATAGATCTGAGCAGACCCTGGCTTGCAGGGGCCCCACCTGCTGGAGCAGAGGCTACTGGGAGCAGGGAGGCTCCGGGGGGCAGTCCTTGAAGTAGTCGTGGCAGTAGGTGCAGAGGCAGGCAAGGGAGCGCACATACTCAGGAAAGTCCACCTCGCAATCCTTGTTGGCATCCAGAACGCTCATGAATTTATTGTAGTCACACTCCCGGAACTCTGTCTGTGAAAGGGTTGGGAGGGGTTGATGGGGGCAGGTTGAAGAAGGCAGGACACTTTACACACTCACTGCTTCCCTCCCCGCTATTCCTGCGTGATGCCACCCATCCCAACCCACACCCCCTCTGGGGGCCAGTCTCACCCTCCCCACCCTGACAACTCACCACGCCAGCCCCCTCCCAAACCCTCCTTCTCAGACCACGTACTGAGCACCCACTACTGCCACCGAGTGCCTCTATGTGTTAGGCATTCTCCCCATGCTCTCACTCCATCCTCCCAGCAGCCCTGGAAACCAGCAGGGCTGATGAGGAAACTGAGATTCC
Source organism: Tonatia bakeri (assembly GCA_004024845.1). Taxonomy (NCBI): domain Eukaryota; kingdom Metazoa; phylum Chordata; class Mammalia; order Chiroptera; family Phyllostomidae; genus Tonatia; species Tonatia bakeri. The sequence continues at coordinate 124,766 of PVIA01003159.1, read as the reverse complement.
GGCATGTCAGTTCCCTTCCCAGTATCCCCTCCGCATGGTCTAGCTTCACCCTCTTGCCATCCTATGCTCGGAGCTTGTCCAAGCAGTGCTTCCCCACAGGGCCAGTACCCCAGGTGCTCACCGGGGTCCAGGTGGGCAGCTCCTTCTGTAGCAGCTCCTTGAGCTCTGCCTGACAGAGCTTGTGCTTGTCCCCACAGCGCCCCGCATATTCTCGGAAGGTGCACACGATGGCAGCCACCGCCTGCTCCAGAGGCCTCGCCATCCTCCCTGTTGCAGAACAAGGATGTGACCCACAGCAGAAGCCCTGGTCACCCCCGCTCCTCTACCCTCCGTGTTTCTGGGACTGCTCCCAGACCTGTCTTAATCTCTACCAGGCTTCTGGCCCTACAAGCCCCTCCTCCTCTGAGCAGCCCACCCTGATTATACCAGTGTCACCTAATCTACTTCCCTACCACCCACCCCCTCCCCCGAGTTGTTACTTTCCTGGACAGAGGTCTCATTTCCCCAACATCCCTGCAAGGCCCCCAAAGGGCTCCCTGACTCTCTCCACCTTTTCTCATTCCAGACACCCAAGAAAAACTCAGTTACCTCTGCGCCACCCCAGGACATATAGCCCCTGGAAGCTTCCTCCCCTTCAGGACCCCAGAGCTTCTGTAGGAACTTGCTCAAAGAGAGCCTTGCCCCATGCTCCCTGTCCTCAGGTTCTTGAAGAAGCTGGGCATTCTTAGGAAGGGTCAGGTCCAAGAGGGACTCCCACTGTCTCACCACTCCTCACCATCCTTCCCAACTCAGGGAAGCTGCACCCAGAGGAAATACTTCTGGGACCCTCTTCCCTCTCACTAGCCGTGCAACCCTGGATGAGCCGTTGACCCAGCCTGGGTCTCAGGCGTAAAGTCTGTAAAGTGGGGTCAATCGCATCTCACAGGCCAGTCGGGCAGGTGTTGCATCTATAAAGTGGGGCCAGTCTTACCTCCCGGCCTAGACAGGGAGCTAGATCAGGTATCTGTCTACCTCTAATCCACCCCATCTGAGGCCCTCCCAGCTTCCTGACCCCTGGGGGTCTTGAGACAGAAGGCTCTGCATAGGGGTACCCTGTTCTGTTAGAGGGGAAACCCTTTCTGGAATTTCCCTCCACCCCATTCCACTGGCTCCTTTGGCTGCCCTTCTGGGAGGACACTTCCAGCCTGGTGGGACCATAAGGCAGCCGGGGAGCCAAGTGTTGTTTTCCTGTGAGCCCCATGACTCACTCCCGGTTCCCCCAGGGGATAGGAGTCTTACAACATAAGAGACCCAGGGCCAAGCCTCTCCCTCTAATGATTCCCCCTCTGCTGGGCCTATGGAACAAATGGCCAGCACATGGTTGTGGCTGTGTGGGAAGAGGAGGCAGGGGGAGATGGGGCCAAGCACTCCCAGGGGTCTCTTTGTGGCAGCCCAGGATGGGAACAGAGTGCTCAGGTTCCCAGGAGAAGAAAGGGCCATGATTCCAGGGAAAGGAATCTCAGAGGCACTCAGCTGCCCTTCTGGGCCCCTGCCAGCCTGCCTGGTGCCACCACTGTTGCTTTTCCAGAAGCTCGGTGCCTGGAAACTGGAGGGAATCCTCTCTTCCCCAAGCAGTCTGGCTGGTCTCAACCCGCAGTCAGGAAAGAAAGAAGGAAGCAGGTGGGGAGGAGGAGGGAGCTAACTGAGGGTAGCACCAGTGCTTTTAACCATTGCCCCCACCCCAGGCCCAGACCTCAGCTCTGCACACCCTCTAACCCAAACTTCCCAACGGCACCCCCTCACCACAGAAGGGAACCCCTGAGTCCATCTGACTTCCCTCACCTCATCAACCCCTGCTGAGGTTATCCCTCCAGTCCCATGCCCGACCCCGGGCCAGGAGACAGATCCTGCGCTGCCTAACACCCAAACCAGAGCAGGACCCCAGCAGCTGGCACTTACCACTGGTGTTGGTGCTTCAGCAGTAGGAGCCTAGAAGCAGCGTGCCCCTATTTGTAGTCTGCCAGGGAAGGAAGAGGGCAATTATAGGAGAGCCCAAGCAGGTCAAGCGGAGGATGCCCCCAGGGGCTCCCCCTCTTTCCGGAAGCACCTATTACTGGGGCTGTCACCCACCCGCCTATCCACGCACACATCAAAGGCCCGGTCTGGGCCCCAGTCATCACCCACTTCATTCCTCCTCTGCCCTCCCCGAGGGCTGGGAACTGGGGCAGCCTCTCGCCCATCTCCTTCTGGGCTAGTCCATCACTCCCACCCCTATACTTTGCTCTGGACAGGCACCACAGAATACAAAGTGGGAACACACTCCACCCGGAGTAACTTTGTACCCCAGAGTACCCCTGTGCCAGGGGATCTTGGAACATCTGGCTGAGCCTGTCATTTACAGGTGACACTCCCCTGCCTGATCTTGATTGCTTTGCATTTGGTTGCTTTGGGCTGGTGACTATAACTACTCACAGCCCTGAGGAGATCACCTGTAGAATGTGTGAGGGAGGAAAAAAATTTTTTTAATTTATTTACTTATTTTTTAGAGAGATGAGAAGGGAGGGAGGAAGAGAGGGAGAGAAACATCTGTTGGTTGCCTGTAGCATGCCCCCAACAGGGAACATCTGGAAAAATTTTTATTTACCCTTCTAAGTTCTTTGGCTGGTCTAATAATCAAATTAACATGAGACAGATTAACAGGAGAAAAAAATGATTAACTTTGTATGTGCACGGGTCTCCATAAGAATGTGGGGTCCACAGGGGGTCAGACAAGTGGGGAGATCAGCTACTAGGAACTGAAGAGAAGGGGGCTGGAGTCTGGGACTTCACAGGGGAGGGAGGCAACTCACGTGGAGGTGGAAAAACAAACACCCGCTGGGCCCGGAGGAGACACGGGGACACAGAGAGGACTCTGTCCCCAAGCGGGCTGAGTCTCCCCTCCCCCACCCAGCCCACGTTCTTTGCAGATCTTTCTGGTAACAGCGCTCTTCCTGGACCAGGTCCTTTATTTAAATTCTTTTAGACAGCTAAAAGGGACATACATACTCTTCCTGAGACTTTTGGACCTCAGTTGTCTTTGGCTCAAAGAATCCTCATGCCAGGGTGGTGCATTCTGGGGGTACTGATTCCGAACCCCTACAGATGTCTTTGCAGCGCAGGAGGAAGGTGTGTTGCTCATAGGGGCATTCGCAGCGGCCTGGCTGGGCTGAGTTCTCTCACCAGCCACTGCGCCCGGGCCCCCACCACCGCCAAAGTGCCTTAAATGAGTGTGGACTGCGGACTCCTGCCCGGCCGCCTATTTCCCGTCTTCCCGGCTCCCTTCAGCACCACCGTTCCTTGCAGTCCCATAAAGCGGGTGGGAGGGTTTTCCTCTGGTTTTTAGCTTAAACATGTAGCCGTTTATGGTCACAGCATAATGGAGAGGGGTCCCCCTTGTCTCCCCGCCTTGAGTGGACCCTGGGCTTTAGCTCTGTCTTCTTCGCTCCACAAACCAACAAAACTAAAGTTCGTTCTGGCTTAGTCCAGTCAATGCCTTCAGGGCACGAGGGGCCCTGCTCACCTCCTGGAGTCTGCTTTCACTTAGACTGTGACTCCTTCGTTCCTTACTGCTTTGTCTGCACTTCCAAGCTTGAAAAAGGTGTTTTGTTTTGTTTTTTAATTCTGTGCAGCATTGTTTGGTGTTTTTAGCTGGAGCAGGCACAGATTATCTTGTTACCAGAAATGGAAATACCTCCTGTGGGGTTCAGAAGAGGCCCCTCCAAGATGCAACACTTGGGCATGTGCTTTATTTTGAGCTGAAGGCAATCAAGACCCTGTGGATTCATAAGAAGGTTTTACCTCTCCCTTAAAGAATTTAAATTAGGGGTCTTGTCCATAATAAGAGTATCACCAGAAATAACTTTTACGACCTACCTATATGGCAGTGCAACATCTAATTACTGAACACCCGCTCTTTTTATCATCCTGCCAATAACCCTCCCCTCCGAAGCCCCGCCTCCTGGCTCCATCCTTAGCTCAGAATGTCATACATACCTCATTTTAACTTTCTGCCTCTGAACCCTGCATGTATGTGGGGTCTCTGACTCTCTCGTGTATGTGGGGTTTCCATGTGTACATCTGTAATCAAATGTACCTATTTTCTTTTGTTAATCAGGCTCATGTTGATTTAATTATTAGACCAGCTAGAAGAACCTAAAATGGGTAGAGGACAGTTTCTTCCTCCCCACACTTCATATTCCTTCTCCGTTCCTCATCCCTGAGCCAGAGAGACCCCTTCCCATTTCACAGACAGAGAACCCGAGACCCAGAAGAGCGTGGGAGAGGGAGGAGAGGTCACGTGCCAGGCCTCTGAGGAAGCCCTAGTGCTCGTGGAGGTAGCCAGAGAAATGACACCATGAGCTCGACCTGGGCCCCCGGCACCCAAACCTTGCCTGCACATCATCTCCTTGGAGACTCAGCCCCTGCGACTGAGGGGAGAGAACAACGGGAGGGAAACGAGGGCTGTGATTAGCCCTGTTTTATAGGCAAGGAATTACGAGGAGCAGGGCACAGAAGTGGGGGCCAGAATGGACCAGCAATTAACTCATTCCTAGGTGGAACCCTTATTCTCATCTCTGATACCCCAGCTTCACCACCAGCCGCCTCTGGGCAGCAGGTCACTCCCTTACCACCACCCCCCCTCATTTTCCTCCTGTCAGTGACCGAGGATAATAATGGGGATCACTTCACAGGACTGCTGTGGGCCTTAAATGAATTCATCCACACAAAGTTCCTATGTAAGTAGCGCCTGGCTTTTGGTAAGGGCAGAAATGTAAACTGAGAGGTGGGTAACTTGCCAAAGGTCATATAACTAATCAGTGGCAGGACTTAGAGCCATTTATTATTTATATAAATATTTAGATACATCTGTCCAAGACATTGAGGATATAGCCATAAACAAAACTGACATAGTCCCTGTTCCGTAAAGACGACAACTGAGTGGTGAAATCAGACCATAACAAATACAAGTGCAGTACACTGTAAGTAGGCAGATTAAACGCCGGGGAGAACGATGAGCAGTGCGGAGGGAAAGAAAGTGGTGGTGGGGCCCAGGGAACTCTACACAGGCGGTCGGTCAGAGCAGGGCTGGGTCTCCAGGCTCCCGAGCTATGTCCTCATCCCCCAGCCCCTCATGTTTCTCAGCCTGGATGTCTCAACGTTGTTTGCCCAGTGGGAGAGGCTGAGACTTCCAGAGCAGGGCAGGCCGGAGGAGGTGGGGGGATGGAGAGGGGGGTGTGAGCATGGGCATTTTGGGGTTGGAGGATCATCAGGGAAAGAATCCTTGGTGGGACACTTACTCTAAGCTCCAGCACCCTCTTGCCCACCTGATTTGAACACACCCCCTACCTAGTTTGGACCTTAATTTCCTTTTCTCCAAAATGTGTTGGGAAGATTCCTATGGCAAGACTCTGATGTGAAAGTCTTGCTGTTACCGTAGCCAGTTCAGGGCAGAGGTCTCAGCCTCACTCAACAGTCACACACAGTCCCCTCAATGGAGGCAGCACAACGGAGGCAGCAGGGAGAAGGGAGGTGGAGGGAGAGAACCAGGCCCTCCTCACCAGGTTATTTTGTCCAGCCTTCCACCTCCACGCAGGCAGAGGGTGAAGCTGCAGCCTCTCTTCCCTTGCCTTCCAAGCTCTTCTCACAGTAACTGGAACTTCCTGCATTGCCAGAAGCGCTGCCCCAGCATCCACCAGAACCCCCCCTTCCACAGTGGTTCCAAATGCACGTCACACTAACTGCCCCTCTGAGGCCCTGACGGGGACCAATCCTCCCCTCCCACCCCAATGTCTACAATGTCCACTTGATTCTCTACCCTGGGGTGGAGCCCTGGCCTTGGCCTCTCACCAGAACTCTCGGGTGAGCTATGGACGTGACTCTGAGAAGTACGCCACGTGGGGAGGATCTCTCCCGGCAGAAGTAGCACCGGAGTATAAAGGGTGAGAGCAGACGCTACCTTGCCTGGCAGCACTTCCTGCAGCACTGACCCTCTCCCCAACTCTCACTGCCTCTGTCCCCCACTGTCACCACCGTCACCTCACAAAGGCCTCCCGGAAAACTGCCCTGCCCCTCAGGGTCAGGTCTAGTGTTGCACGTCAGAAGAAAGAAGATGAAGTGCCCCAGAGCACCTGGGTGTTCACGTGCTTGTGCCAGAAGGACTTGGGCCTGAGGGACAGGGTGACCCATGGGGCCAATGAACCTTGTCACACGGATCCACCTCCTTTCCCATCACCTGAGCCAAGTGTAGAGGAAGTGTGGGAAGGGGTGTTTGACTCCTGCGGCTAGAGCCAGGGAGGCCTTCGCTCCAGGACCGGGGGATAGGGGTGGGCAGAGGATCTGACATGGGATCAAAGAGAGCCTGTGGCGCTTAGAACTCCTACCCTTCTTGACTGCCAGGTTGATGCCCAGTTATGCCCATTTCCCAGAATGTAGCAGTGAGTTGGTGGGGAGATCCAAAGACGGGGAGACCTAAATAGGGAAAGCACTATTTCAGTCATTCCCCTGTCTCAGAACCCACCTTTGCTTTAAGCCTCTCTTTTCTTAGAGATTCAATAGGCTGCCAGGGGCTTACCTAAAAGACGAAAGGCCCAAGGGACAGTTGGACCTGATGGTGGGTGAGACATGTATACCTAAGGCTCTCCTCCCAATCACGATCCCAGTGGGAGGTGGGAGAAAACCTGGTCAGCAATCTCGCACACTGTGCCATTTTCCTGATCCTCCTGCTCTCTGCACCGGCACAGAGATGTGAGGGGAAGGTCAGGACGAGGAAAGATTGTTGAGGTCAGTTAAGAAAGGCTGATGTTTGCTAGATTGTCAAATGCAAAAGGAAAAGAAATTAGTCCTGTTCAGGCCCTAGCCAGCTGAGGCCAGTCTCCACCAGCCAAATAAGCCCCAGAACCTGGAACTGAGCCCCACCAGAGGCTGGGGTCCACGGTGAACAGTCAGACTATAATGTGCCACCACTAGCAATTGGGGCTTGCTCCCCATTGATCCAGAGCATCTGGAGTTGCTCATCTAGGGTCCCCGTCACCTGACACAAAGCCAAGGCTTTGGAGAGGGCTCGGGGAAGGGGAGGAAGGCACAGACAGCCACCCCTATGCTGCATAGGACTGAGACCTTTTCTCGGAGACGGGGTCAAGAACCAGCACTGCTCTTCTTAACCTCTCCCAGCCCCTACTTCCTCTTCCGTGAAGTGCAAGAACGGATGGCAAGTCCCTCACCCGATGCTGAGGAGTCAATGAGACGGTGCTCGGTGCGCGAACGGGCCCAGCCCAGAGCCGGGCCAGAGGAAGCACTCCACCAGTGGCGGGCGCTCTTCCCTCCCAGTTTCCTCGTCTGTAAAAGCGCCTAATGATAGCTCCTCCAGGTGTTGCCGGGAGGCTAAAATGACAATGTGCACAAACAGAGCTTTGAGAACTGCTGTGGAAACGTTAATTACCATTATCATGATTCCCTGACCTATATTCACTGGCTCCCTTTCCTACAGAATATTGGGAAAGTAGGCTTCTCATTTTTTTATTGCTAGAGCACACCTGGCCTGACCCCACCAGCCCCAGATGTGCAGTTAAGGCAGGAGAGTAAGTGGGAACAAGCAAGTGGTCCCAGCGTCTCCTCACTCGGCTCCTCTCCGTCTCTGGGGAGAAGAGACCTCAGGCACAGCCTTGAACTAATCTGGCAAAGGGTCGGGGGGTTTTCTTTGGGTGTTTCAGAGGCAATGGGCTCTGAGGCAGAAGCCTGCCATTCTCCCAAAGCTGTGCGATTTTTGAATAAACAACCTCTTTCCTTTTTTGCCAAGCCTTGGCCTCTGGAGTTTGCCTATGAGCAGTGGGCAGCAGAACCCCATTTCTGTTCAGTAACAATCCCAGTTTGCTCACAGAACCTTAAGAGATAATAAATTTACATTTTAATTCACCAAGTGTTGGGGTAGTTTGTTATACAGTAGCAGGTAACCAGAAGAGTATCTTTGAGTCACTGAACCAAACCTGAATTGCATACACCAGACTTGCTATTGTATAAGGTGTTTAAACGCCGACATTTAATAAGGTTTCCTATAACTCACAACTGAATATATTCCTAACCGGTGGAGAATTTAGCAACTAGAAGTGAAATCCACTAAAAAAAAGGAACCAAAAATGTGGAATTAGATGAAGAGAGAAAAGAATAAAATATAAGGACCTAAGCTTTGCAAACTGGAAAGTTGGTGACCTTGTTATGAGATGGCAAAGCATGGTCAAACCACCATCTGATAATGCACCACAGGATGCAAAATATATGGCAATTTTAGGGAAAATGGTAGAAAAAATCAGAATGTTATCAACTAGGTACTTGTAGCTTTCAGCAGAGACCAACAGGATAGGAATGAACTCTGACTAGAGCTGGCCGATCTGAAAGCAGATATAAAAGGAAACACAGCTTTGCTGAAAACCAGGACACAGCCTACGGCCTGCAGTTAGACAAGAAGTCCGTAGTATGAAGCCTCGCTGGTGGAGTAGACTAACGCGCGTCTCCTGAGCAGATCCCAGTGCCATGACTGCTCACGGTGTTGAACATCAGAGTCTCTCCTTCGTTCTGAGATTATGTCTTTCCTTCTCTGTTGGAACTTTCTTTTTTTGTGAAATGACAGTGATAGTAGACAGGATTTGCTTTTTTAAATATCTTTATTTGGAAAAAAAAAGTTAGCAAACTATCTCAATTTCCAAATTTTCACTGGAATTTGAAACCCCAAAGTATGGGACCTCAGGCCTTGGGGAGACTTCTAGAAGGAGAGTCAGGGCCCAGAAGGGGGTCAGACCTAGGAGGCCTTCAGTTTTCAGCTCTCCAACTAAGCCAGCCAGGTTACGAGACAACATCACTGGATGATTAAAATCTTATCAACAAACAAAAAAGTTTATTGAGCACAAAACTAAAAAAATAAGAAGTCCTCCTGGGCCCAAGAGACCCATGGCCGGGAGCCGAGAGCTCTGCTTCGGGATCGGTCTGGGGAGCCCTGGAGGAAGTCATTGCACACAACAGTGATCAGGGCCAGAAAAATACCTGCTCCCGGAAGTCACCTCCGGGTCGCTGTCATCATCCAGGCCTTCCATGAGCTTCCTCAGGCTCCCCTCATCCCCCTTCTCCTGAAGGCAAGAGAGAGGGCAGTCATCACCAGGCGGCTCTCCACCCCTCTACCCGAAACACACTCACTGGTCAGAGCCCAGCTCTCCCTGTGAACTGGGCAGCCTGGTAAGGGGGGTGGGGGTGGGACCGAGAGCCCTTGGGAGCTACTCAGAGGCCCTGTGAGTGAGGACAGATGGATGCTTATTGGTGAGAGCATCCAGCTCTTTCTGCTGGGAGTGGGGAGCATGCCAGGCACCCTCTAAGCACGGGGTCAGCTCTACTCCCCACAGGAGCCCAGTGAGGTGGGTATCATAACCCTATTTTGCTGGCAAAGAAACTAAAGCTTTCTGGAGCCACCGCCACTCTCCATTATCAGCAAGTTAAATTCACAAGAAAGAAAACTTTTTAAAAAATCCTCACCCAAGGATATGTTTATTGATTTCAGAGTGAGGGGAAGGGAGGGAGAGAGAGAGAGAGACAGAGAGAGACATTGATGTGAGAAAGAAACATCGATTGGTTGCCTCCTGACCGGGGATCGAACTGGGGATAAAACACACAACGTTTTGGTGTATGGGACAAAGATTCAACCAACTGAGCCACCCAGCCAAGGGAGGCAAGGCAAACTTTTTAATACTAGCCAAAATGAAACTAAATTTTAAAAGTTGGCCAAAAAGAGTTTTAATTAACTTTTAATTGAAGAGGAAGTGTGGTGGTAGGGGGTGGGGACATTGGTTTGTTGTCCTACTTATTTATGCATTTATTGGCTGATTTTTATATGCGCCTTGACTGAGGATTGAACCCACAATCTTGGCATATTGGGACAATGCTGTAACCAACTGAGCCACCCCCCAGGGCCCAAAAATTTGTTTAAAGGAAAGAAGGACACACCTCCTAGGTTCAGAGTCTGAGACCTGACTTAGGGATTATCCAGTAGTTGGTATGGGGAGGACGAGGGGCAAATGAAAGTTGGAAGTTGGGGTCCTGGGACACAGGGGCAGATCTCAGAGGTCTTTCCCAAACTCTTGCCTCTGAAAATGCTCAGACCAGCCCAGAAAGGTTGGGCAGGACCCAGGATGAGGCCAACAGAGCTGGTGAGGGAGGCAAAAAAACCCACCCCAACCCGGGAGCCCATCCTGCCAGCAAGGGGCAGGCAGAAGCAGGTGGGAAGCGGCAGCGGGCAGAGCTGTGCTGCTGCTGGGAGGGAGACCCAGAGGGCCCACACGTCTGAGATCCCTGACTCCTGCTCCTTAGTCCTGCTAGAATCCAGGACTTTGCAAAAAACAAAATCAAACAAACTCGGGATTCTCATTAAAGCACCACCCGCACGCCTCATACCCCTAGTCCTGAATCCCCAAGAAGGGCCTCTAGACTGAAACATTCAGACTGAGAGATGCACAGGGAGCCCCCACACACACTGAGAGACCCACAGGGAGCCCCATACTGAGACCCAAGAGGAGGCCTCAGAGTAACCCCTAAACTGGGACCTCACAGAGAAACTGGAAAGAAACCTTCAAACTGATCCTTCACAGTTCTGCCCACGTGGGAGAGATGCAGAGAGGCCCCAAGCTGATCTACCAAGGAAACAAGAAACAGAAAACTGTGGAGAAAATATCAGAACAAAGAGGCAAAGACAGAGGCTCATGGGGGTCCTCCCTACTCAGCCCTCAGCAAGGCAGAGGTACTCACCAGAACGGATGGCAGAGAGATTCGGGAAGGAAAGTATAGGGCCAGGTGCCCAGAGTGGGGATTTATATGCCAGCCCCACTGGCCCTGAACTTGGCATTTCCAGGAAACTGAACCTGCCCTAACCTGATCCCGCCAAAGCCTGGCCTTCAGCCACCTCCATGCCCCCCCCCCCCACCTGGTACCCTCCCTCTCAGAGACTGCCAGCTCCACCGCCAGCTGAAGGGCAGCTCAAGGCCCAGAAGGCAGCCCCTGGGCGCACCCAGACCCCAGAGGGAGTGGAAGGCATGGTGGGGAAGGAGCAGCCTCCGCCCAGGGTTTGTGGGGCCTAGAGACTCATGTTAGGCCCTGTTCTCGTGACATGCCTGAGTCACAGCTCATTCATGCGTCACAGGCTACAGAGGCACACTGGGACTTCACAGGCGTGTGTGTGTGTGTGTGTGTGTGTGTGTGTGTGTGTGTGTGTGTGTTTAAAGCAGTCTGGGATCACCCTTAGAAAGCAGAAAGCTGGGGGCCAAAAAAAGGTGGGGAGGCCACAGGAGGAGGAGGAGAGCAGGGCTGACTTCACTGAGTGGGGACGAAGTTACCCGTCACAGCCAGCGCCAGAACACTTGTTAATGAGGCGATGAGGAGAGTGGGTTTGCTTAAAAATGCCTCGAAAGGCCCACTTTGGGTCGGAAAAGGTCTGGAAGGAGATGGGAACACAATGAGAGGATGGTTCTGTTTCTCATCGGAGGCGGTGAGCAGTAGACGACGGTTCCGAGTGTAAGGGAGTCCAGAGCTGAAAGGGAGAGCAGAGTATCTGGACCTCCTCTTCTCAGCCTGGGGGATGGCTGATCGAGGAGGGGTGCGACAGCTTTCTAAGCCTGGAGGCCAGTCCTAGGGCAGAGGCTACAGACCTCAGCTCTCCCTCAGCCTTGTCCTACAGGCGGTATCTACACCCAGAGAACGGTGAACACTGTGGACATTCAGGACCCAGCCTAGGGTGCAGTTTCCTGGGGCACAGCAGGACTCATGCGGCCCCCTCTCAGGCCTGCTCTGTTGGTCTCTCCCAAACCAGTCTGGGCACAGCCCTTCCTGCAGACCCAGCTCCCCTCCCCCCTCCAGATGTCCAGCAGATTTTCCTCTATCCCAGCCCCCTACACTTCCCCTAGTCCTAAGTGATTCATGATTCATGACTCACCCCTCGTGCAGGCCCAGATGCCCCAGGCAGTGAGTCAGCAGCTCCCTCACTGCCCTCCTCCCCCAGGGCCAGGGCAGCAGGCAGAAAACCCCAGCCCTGCCTGAGACCCTTTAGTGGCCCACCCCGGGGAGCTGTGGATTACCACACAACCGAGAAGTTCAGACTGAGAACTGACTAGGATCAGACGTGAAACCAGCTGGCCTCTTCCTGGGGGTCACCTTGGGACTTGAGGCAGCCAAGCACCATAGATAAAGTCAGGCCCTGGAGCCCCAATACCCTCTTCTACACTTTTGTGAACCACCCAGAGTCCCCTCCTTCCCAAGACGCCTGAATCTCCCATGCTATAGCCCTTCCTCATCAAAACCTATCACATGGAGCTTGGAATAAAAATTCTTTACCGAGTGCTAAGACCAATGGGGAGTGAGAAATGCGTGAAGAAAAGAAGATGGAGTCTGCACAGCTAAGCTGACTTAAAATGGATTCTTTACAGTCAATCTGACAAAACTGGTTCAGACCAAATGGGCTGAAACATGAGGAATAAATTTTATTTTACTTTAACTAGCCTGAGGACTTAAAGTTTTGAATCCTAGTTATACATCAATGTCTGAAGATATATAAATTCCCACAGATACTTTTCTAAGTCTCCGAAGGACTTAGAAAAGAATGTGAAACTTCGGAAGGAACCTTCACCAGTCCAGACCACCTGACATCCATTAGCCAGACCACTGAACATCTGGAGGATTACTACCATGGACCAGTCCGGAGGCTGAGAATGCAGAACTGATTGTTCTCAAATATGTACTCTTTCCTATAAGAACTCTCAGCTTTTCTTTCTTCTTCAGAACACTCTGGGTATTGCTTAGTTGTGTTTTCAATGTGCAAATCCTAAGACCCTTGAATAAATCTTTGTCATTATTTTCCAGCCTGAGCCTCCTGACTCCTTGATGCTCATCAACAGGTGCCATGCATTATTCTTCTCAGCATTTCTTCCATTCTACCTGGGGATTTTAGCGGATGCCTCTCCTGCTCAGAAACTGCAGTGGTTTCCCCTGGCTGTTCTACAAAGCCCAGCAATGAGGCCCACCTGCTTTCCAACCTCCCCTGCATGTGCCCTAACTCTCCTGCTCATTGTGCCTGAACATATAGATACTGTACCTGGGGTGGCGGAGACCCTTTGCATATGCTGATCCCGCTGATCAGAATGTGCAGAGGGATCTTGTTGAAATCCCACCTATCCTTCAAAGGCCAGGTATATGCCATCTACTTCATGGAGCCTCCCCAGGCCCAGCTGGACTCCATCTCTACCTGCTCTGTCCCATACAAAGTGCTCCTTTTGTCCTTGTGCCCTTGTGAGCATTCTGCTTTAGATTGAATGACTCGTGTACATGTCTTCTCTTGCCCGTGCCCCCACATGGTGAGCTCACTGGGCAGGAACTGGGTCTTACTCATTTCTGCATGAGGAAAGGGTCTCTCCTGCACCAGCTGCCAACTAGTGTTTGTGGTTACTGCATGGCAACAGGGATTGGGGAGCATTAGGGGTAGCATTTAGGAGGCAGGAGGCCTTCTCACCTCCCCAAGTTATGCTACTAGGTCATAACATCTCTGGATCCCAGGAGGGGAACTGAGTGAGACACTGCGTCAGAAAACAGAGCTTCAGAGAGCTACAAATCCCTGAAGACTGGCTGCAGGAAACATCTCACTCCAGGGACCCAATGAACAAACTCCCCATCAGGGAGAGATGGGGACAGGAATGAGAAATACAGAGGCGGACAGATGGAAACTGGGAGACGAGATCAGAGAAAAATAGTTACAGAAACAAAGGAAACGTGACAGAGAAGGAAATAAGGTGAGAGAGACAGAGAAAGAGAAGCTGAGCTGATGATTACTAAGGGCCCCACCCAGAGACCTGTCCCTAACCTAAGAACTGAGGCTAGAGGGTGTCCATCAAGTGGCCATATGCCTCAGACTGGTGAAAATCACATTAATTTGCCACTAACATGCTATGTGATCTTGAGCCACTCCCTCCCCATCAGCAGAAGAGGAAGATTTGGACAGAACCAACCCTAGAATCCAATCGCCCCTCTTGACTTTTCACTTCTCTGTGAAGGGGGAGAAGCCAGGACACAGACAGGCAGTGGGCACATTGCTGGCAGCGATGCTGGCCGCACCCAGCCTAAGAAGCAGGGTCCTCAAGGAAGCACACTCCAAGGCACATCATAACTACATTACCCAAGATTAAAGGTAAGGAGAGAATATTAAAAGCAGCAAGAGGAAAGGAGAGAGTTACCTATGAAGGAGTTCCCATAAGACTATCGGTTGATTTCTCAAAGGAAACCTTGCAGGCAAGAAGGGGCTGGAAAGAAGTTTTCAAAGTCATGAAAGGCAAGAACTTACATCCAAGATTACTCTATCCAGCAAACCTTTCATTTAGAATGGAAGGACAGATAAAGTGCTTCCCAGATAAGGTCAAGTTAAAGGAGTTCATCATCACCAAGCTCTTATTATATGAGACATTAAAGGGACTTATTTAAGGAAAGGAAGAAGATCAAAACTATGAACAGTCAAATGACAACAAACTCAAACTCACAAGTATCAACAACCAAACCTAAAAACAAACAAACAAAAAACGAACTAAGCAAAAAACTAGAACTGGAACAGAATAACAGAAATGGAGATCACATGGAGGGTTATCAGCAGGGAGGGGGAAAAGGTACAGGGAATAAGTAGCATAAATGGTAGGTAGAAAGTAGGGGGAGACATGGTGTAATGGTTAGCACTCTGGACTCTGAAAGTAGGGTGAGATTAAGAATAGTATAGGAAATGGAGAAGCCAAAGAGTTTATCTGTATGACACATGGACATGAACTAAAGTGGGGGACTGTGGGTGGGAGAGGGTGTGCAGGGTGGAGGGGAATGAAGGGGGAAATGGGACAACTGTAATAGCATAATCAATAAAATATATTTAAAAAGAAAAAAATAAATGGGGTCCTCACTCTGTCCAACATACACATTTACACACACCAGTTTTTCCACCAGCAGCTGCTTGTTTTTGCCTGCCTGATTTGTGCCCCCTGGTGGTTCCCTGCTCTCTCTTTCCCTTCCTCTTGGGGGCTGGCCAGCCCTTGCCATGCCCCGCTCCTGACTCACACAGGAGGACGCTGCGCGGATTCATCTCCAAGGAGCCTTCCCACACCCACACCCCCCATATCTGCCTCACATACAGTATAAGGTGTTTCCTGGACAGCCCCAGGTGGACTTTTAGAAGTAAGCCAAATGCCTGGAAGCTATTTTAAAAGCCTTAGGATAGGGGTATGAAAGAACAAGGTGGCAGAAGTCAGGGGCCAAACACTGCCCACTCACCCCTTTCCTTGGGGCAGTTGTGTGCAAAGGGATATGGTCTCACTGTTGCGGCCCTAGGTGTAAGTCCTGGAGTTCCCTGGGCCTCACCACCCCACCTTAGGGGAGTTGTACCACACCTCTGAGCTTAAACGTCTTCACTGCAAGGATCACTCTGATTATTTCTCTGCCCTCAGAAATATGCTTTGAAACATTTTTCCCTAGAAAACTGCATTAAATAATTTATCTAGCCCTGGCTGGTGTGGTTCAGTGGATTGAGTGCCAGCCTACGAACCAAAAGGTCACCAGTTCAATTCCCAGTCAGGGCACATGCCTGGATTGAGGGCCAGGTCCCTGGCTGGGGGCATGCAAGAGGCAACTAACTGATGTTTCTCTCACACATGGATGTTTCTTTCCCTCTCTTTCTCCCTCTCTTCCCCATCTCTGAAAATAAATAAAATACTTTAAAATGATAATAATAATTTATCTAACTATCCCCTGATAGCATGATCAACATGACAGTGTTATCACAGTGGGTCTGGGTCATTCTGGACTTACTGTGTGCGATGGGTTTTTGCATGACATTATGGAGCACCTACTGTGTGGTAGGTGACTTCTGTGTATTTTCCCCTTTAATTTACATAATAATCCCAGCAAATTGGTATAATCTCATCTCACTTTACAGAGGAGGAAATTGAGGCTCAGGACAGTTTGCCCAAGTTCACACACTGACACAACAGGATGAACACAGGTAGTCACCATGTGAAACCT
Organism: Tonatia bakeri; assembly: GCA_004024845.1. Classification (NCBI taxonomy): domain Eukaryota; kingdom Metazoa; phylum Chordata; class Mammalia; order Chiroptera; family Phyllostomidae; genus Tonatia; species Tonatia bakeri. The sequence goes on along the minus strand of PVIA01003159.1, from coordinate 108,680 downwards.
CCTCTATAGCCCCAATCACTGAGAACCCCCAAGCTCCCTAACTTTCCAGTTCCTCTCAGATCAGTCTTGGTCTCTCTGCCCATCCTCTCCTCATCCACACGTTAAGTCTCATTTCTCAACCTGCCCTGGTGCCCAGGAGCCCATCTCTGCTGCCCGTTCTGGTCTGTCATCTTCAAGGACCCTCTCTTCTCTTGCCTCCAAATCCTCTGGGCTGGATTTGAAATAAGCTTGAAAGAAACCTTCCCTATATCTCCCACCTCCCTTAGCCTTCCTCTTTGCCACAAATAACACCAGCATCCACCCAATGACCCAAAGCAGAAACTTGACCGTCCTCCCAGCCTCCTGTTTCCCCCTGGCTGCCCTCCAGGTATCTGATCAGTCGACCTTTTCATCCTGCCTTCTACATACTGCTCAGCCCTGTCCACGCTGCCTGCGCTTCTGCAGCCCCTGGATGCTCCAAACACATCTGGACTCTCTCCCCTGCTCTAACATTGCCCCCCATTCTGACCCCTTCTCAGCTCTGCCACCAGGGTAGTCTTAATATTCAAACCTGAGCACATCATTCCCCAGGTGAAAATACTGAGTGAACCCTCATAACTTTCAGGAGAAGGCTACAGAGCATGGCACGACTTGCCAGGAATGAAATTTCACTACGCACACGCCAGGCCCGTCCATGCTCCGGTGCCCTGCCTATGCCATTCATTCTCTTGGAAAGCCTTTCCTCAGTTTGCACCCCATCAATCTCCTCACCACCTTCTAAACTCAGCTCATATATCACCTCCCCTGTACAGCATCCCTGAATCTACTTCCCACATAATGGAACACGTGAGTGTACATACGAGCATGTGCACATGCACACGCAGAGCTAGGTATTTCTTTTATGTAGTTTTGCAGCCCCTTGCTCATCACCCTTTAAGTTTAATTGTAGACTCATAGACACAGAGAGCAGACTGATGGTTGCCAGGTTGGGGGCGGGGGGCTGGGCGGAGATGGGGGACTGAGAAGTACGAATTGGCAGTCGCTGGGTGGTCAGAGATGTGGAGTGCAGCATGGAGAGTGTAGTCGACGGTATTGTAACAGCTGTGTGCAGTGAATGCTGGAGTTATTGGGGGATCACTTTGTGGGTTATATGGGTGTCTGGCTACTGTACTGTACTCCTGAAACTAATACACAATAATGATGAAGGTCAACTGCAACAGAAACATTACACGTGTGTGTGTGTGTGTGTGTGTGTGTGTGTGTAAATTTTTTTTTGCCTTGGTCAGTTAACTTAATTGTTTGGAGTATTGTCCTGATATGCCAAGGTTGAGGGTTCAATTCCCAGTCAGGGCAAATGCAAGAGTCAACCAGTAGAACAACATAAATGAGAACAACAAATTACTCTCTCTCACTCTCTCTCATCAATAAATTATTATTTTTAATTTTTTAAATTTAATTGCGTCTATTTATGTGTCTCCACCACTAGACTGGGCTGCTGGGAAACACACTGAGTACTGTTCATTGCCAGGGTCCCAGGTGCCTGACACAGAGCAGGGATTTGGTGAATGGCCAGAGGGGGGCACTAATGCTGTCCCGATGGCCACCATCCTTCTCCTCCCTTCAATACCACATTTCCAGACCCGCCCTACATTCTCTGAGACTTCCAAAACCTCATTTGTTATACTCTAAGGACCAACTTTCTCCAGTGATACCAGAAACTTCTTGCCAATGGCAGTGTTTGGGGGAGGGAACAATATAATGCCCGGTCTCAGAGGGCTCTTCAGAGGGAGGAGCCGGTCCACGCCTCTCTCCATCACTCCCCCTCCTCTGAAGGAAGAGGGGTGAGACACGCTGCTGCCTGTTCTAGGTTACCAGCTCCCTCTTTCTCAAGCAGCCGGCCCCTCCTCCTCCTTACCTCCCAGGCGACCCCACCACCCCATGGGGCAGGGTGCAGTTGGGCAGCTGTTCTCTGTGATGAGTTGAGGAAGGTCAGTAAGGAAGCAGCAACATTAGAATGTAAAGATTTTTTTGGCTTCAGCTCCAGGTTACATTCTCTGGTCCACAGCTGAGATTTGGAGATTTTATCAGCACTCAAAAGGAAGAGGGTGTGAACAATCAGCACCCTTGGAAGCCCCAGTGCCCAGGCCTCCTCCTCCTCCTTGGCCCTTCTGTTGTCATCTATATGGTTAACCAGGGTCATTCCGCAGAGAATCTGGTCAAGAACAAACCATTTCTTGTGCCCCAACATCCATTTGTGTCCTCATGAGAGCAGACTCACAGAAGCACAGCCACTCTGGGCCATCCCCTGCACAGCTCAGGTCTGGAGACTTGCCTCCTCAACCCACAGCATTTACAGAAACTCAGGCACAGAGACCTGTGGTTTCTGAGGTCTGACACCTGACTCGGGACCCCAGGACACATCACCCCAGCCTGTAGGCTCCTCACAGCCTCCCACAGCCCAGAAGCCAGCAGCTGTCCCAGCAAACGCTCAAGCCTGGGTGTCAGGCAGACTTGGGTCTGAAGTTGGGCTCTGCCATTTGCTAGAATGGAAAGGCCAAGGATGGAAAATGTCACTTGGTGAAACCGGTGATAACAAGAATCAACATAAAACGGAGTGATTAACCACCTTCCCAGGAGACTCAACTTGAGAGACCCGTTCTGATGTGTCCTGATAAACCCAGGGAACTTCACAAATCTCAGAAAGGGACTAAGGCCAGCTTCAAAAAAAAGAAAAGTGACTCAGGGGAGTGAGCAGTGATTTTAAAAATTATAGGGCGTTGCTCACGAGGAAGTGGTTTAAAGCGATGTTTTAAGAGATCAATGTGTAATAGTAGAAGATGTTTATTGCAGAGAAGAGGATGGATTTGGGGTTTGAATCTTGACTCCCCCATGTTGTAGTCCCATCGATGCACACTGCCGCAAAGAAAAAGGGAGGGAAGTATCGTGTTACACACTGGTAAGGCCACTTGGATAACCCGCAGAATCAATGAACCGCACGCTCGGAGGCTGCCACAGGAAGCTCCACGACAGCCATCCTTCCATCCATCCATCCTTCTCTCACCACCGTTTGTCTCTCTTTGCATGTTGGCTTTACTCTCACTGTAACAGGACCTCTCTAGATTGTGAGAAACATGGTCACAGACTGTTCCAGCTTTGTAAACCCAGGGTTCATGCATCCCGGGAAGAGCCTTGGTTGGCCCTGCTTCGTCCATGCACTCAGCCAGGAGGTCAGGGTGCTATGATTGACCAGTGTGGTCAGTTACTCAGCAAGGATCTCTTACCAAAAAAAAGAAAGCAAATTACCGCACCAAGTGACCTTACTAGCATTACTTAACCCCCCGTTGAGCATCGGTTTGCTCTTCTGTAACACGAGGATATTATCACTCGCCTCACAGGTCAAATGAGCTAACACATGCAAAGTACATAGTGAGCACTCAGTTTTTGTTATTGGATCCAGCAGCAGAAAAAGAAACCATGACACGCAGTGAGAACCGACATCCTTGCTGAGGTGAGGCTGTCTGACGTGTCAGCAGCATTAAACCGAAATCGAACCCTGCGCATCCGCTAGCATACGAGGACAATCATTTACTCCTGATTTCCTGTCAATACGTAGTTATCCTTTGAACCCTCATGTTGTCATCTGCTAACATCAAGTGCTAACAGTTTAAGAAAAAATAAAGAAAACCTTCAAGTTGAGAAGTCTGTTCATTTGCTTCACTCTTTCTCCTAGCTTGGAAATGGTCATATTTTTCCCATCATAGCAATTGATGATAAACCTAGGCTCAGTCTTCAAAAATAGTAGAGTTTGATGACAATGTAACCTGATCTAGGTCAATGCCTCTCCATACCCCATTTCATTGATAAGAAAATAATTCTTTGCGTTGTGTGGATAATGAAATGGCCTTCCCAGCTCATTTGTGCCACCCTTGAAGATCTGGCACTTCCAGTCACCTCAGTTCTGTCTTCACCAACCAACCTCCTGTCTGCACTTAGATTCTCAGAGGGACTTTCCTTCTGGCAGGAAATCGAGCTGATTCCTGGAATGTTTGCATTTACCATGCAGTCATACAAATATACAAGAATTTATCTCTCAGAACAAGATCATCCTTAAGGGAAGTGATTTTAAAAATGACTTTCTGAACCTGCTCAGCTTTGGCCAGATAAACATCTTCCAAGAAGGGAAGAGGGTGGCAGACAGGTGAGAAGAAACTAAAGTTTACTGAGCGTTTACTCTGTGTAGACATTGTTCTAATACTCTGTATTCATTATCTAATTTAATCCCCCCAACCACTTTATAATGTGTGCAATGTCTATGATTAGTAGAGCAGGAAACGGAAGCTCAAGCAAGTAAGTATTGAGCCAGGGTTTGAACTCAGGTTGGCCTGGCTGGAGAGTGACACTCCTTAATCACCCCGACAACTGCTCCCCCACCCAGAGTTCCTTCCCTGGCCACTTCCGTGGTTTCTCCTCCTCTCCCTACCTCATGGGTGGGCTTATCTTCTTTTCTCTCTTAATTGCTTCTCTCAGACCCCTTTCCCTTTTTCTCTCAGTCTCACAACACCACCATCTCAGTTTAGAGAACCCTTAGAATCAAAGAGTTTGAATCTGTACTCAGCCAACCACAACCTCCTAGCCCCACGCTCTCGCTGCCCCCCCGCCCAGTCGTCCAAGCCCCGATCCACGTCATCTCTGCCTTGCTCTGCAGAATCCCAGATCTGGCCAAGCAGCCTTGCCAGCCACAAGTCCTCCCCAAGTGCTGCAGAGTTTTCCTTGCAACCTCACCTAGCCAGACAGACCCTTCCTCTCAGTACCCGCAGTCACTGCCTCATCCCAGCTGTCCTGGGACTACAACCTCCTGACCAGTCCTCTCCCGGACTCCAGTCTCTCCCCCCTTCGCTCTGATCATAGCTACCCATGTTGTCAGTCACTTGCTCAAAAACCTTCTGGTTCTCTCTACTGATCTCTTTGTCAATTAAACTCTTTGGTGTGTCTCTCAAGGACACCACTCTCCAATTCTTTCTTCATTCATATACTCAACAAATGTTTATTAGGCATTGACACAGCACTAAGCCCTGGGGATACACTGGTGAATAAAACAGACACATTCTCTGCCCTGGTGGAGCATGTAATCAAGCGGGGAAGACAGGAAGTATATGTATAATTACAAGTGGTAGTAAGCGCTATGAATGAAAACAAGGGCACAGTGATTGAGAATCACCACCTGAGCGGGGTGCTCAGAAAAGGGCGTGCTAAGGAGATCTTCCATCTGAGACCTAAAAGAGGAGTAGGTACCTACACAGGGAGTGGAGGAGTGCATTTCAGGCAGCAGCCCCAAGGCAGAAAGGAGTTTAGGGTGGGAAAGAAGTGAAAGAACCGTGTGAGTGGGGCATGAATGACGAAGGAGAGAATGGCACAAGATGAAACAGAGAGGTCAGGACGGGTTAAATCATGCACAGGCTCATAGGAAGTGTAAGGAGTCTGGGTTTTGTTTGAAGTGCAATAGGAAAGCAGATTTCCTCAAAGCAAAGGAGAGGCTAAAAATCAAGTCAGCATGAGTTAATGCCTCAGCTGTCCCTGGGAGGAGTGTTGTCCAGTATGAGGAACAAGTGGCTTCAGTTTTTAAGGAACAATTGAAAAGAGATAAGTCTTTGTATTTGCAAGTAGCTAAGAATTGGAAAGCCCCTACATGAAGCCCAGACTTTCAAAGGATGACACCATCTCCCACCAGCAAAATGAGATTACAGGGAGGTTTGTGTTTGTAGGCCTGGACCCTGGGTGGGAAAAATTATTTTCTTAGAGAAATTTTAACCACGGCCTACCTTCATGCAGATTTTAGATTTTAGTTCACATGACAAGCGTGGGTCAGGAAATCCCAAAACAAAAAATTAATAATAAAGTGGTGCTAAATTTGTAATAGCCCTGGGGCACTTGGGGAAAGTGAAATTACTTTGCTCATACCCTTAATCCAAATTAACCAGATTCCCCAAATAAAACCAAGATTGAAATTTGAAAAATTCCAATAACTAGGCAGCTGTGCAGAAATATATATTTATAATTTACCAACGTGGATGAAAAGAGAGAAAATCTGAAGATCTATGACTGTTACAGAAACGGATCCGGCAGCACACAGAGTCCACAGAGAGAGCGCTGGGGCAAGTTCGAGCCAGACGGGCCCCGAGGACTCAGTGCTCACTGAGGAAAAGTGAGTGAACAATCCTACAAGGCTGAGAGACAAAAACGTCGCCATGTGCCTTCTCTGTGCAAACTTGCCAGGGGGAGCACCAGACGAAGCACCCAGATTCTCCAGTCAACTTCTCAGAGTTTTCTCAGTGCTCAAGGGTGGAAGACCACCTCTGCTGAAGAGAAAGGAAAACATGAAGACGTGGCAAAGGCAGGCAGGCCCACTATGAAAGAGAAATGAAAACATGCCCCTCCTAAAGGGGAAGCGAGGAAGAAGTTCCAGGATCCCACGCACCCAAGAGACCTCCTTTGGCCTTTTTCTTGTTTTGTATTGCCCCAAAATCAAAGGAGAGCTTCCCAGCCTAACCATTGGTGGTGCTGAGGCAGGAGAGTAAGGAGCCAGGAAAATTCCTTGGCAAGTGGATTAGGGAAACTGAGACAGATAAACCTCAATTCTCAGCCATCTAGTAAATCCTACCTTCCCTAAATCAAGGACTCTTCAGAGTAAATGATTTGCACTTCTCCCCCACCAACCAGAGAGTGAATAACTTAAATTACTCTACTCGGGTAGGTAAATAGCAGAAATCCAATTAGTGCCATTGGCCAACCACACCAAGGACAGATGCTTTTAAGGGAATAAATCTCATTTTGGCATGTTAGAATAAAGCTGGTGAACATTCTATTAAGTTCCTTCCCTAAGACTACCCCTAAACTCCCAGCCTTTAAAACCCCTCAGTGCCCTGGCTGGTGTGTCTCTGGATTGAGCGCTGACTGGCAAACTGGAAGGTCACCAGTTCAATTCCCAGTCAGGGCACATGCCTGGGTTGTGGGCCAGGCCCCCAGTTGGGGGTGTGCCAAAGGCAACCAATCGATATATCTCTCACACATCAATGTTTCTCTCTATTCCTCCCTCTCTAGAAATAAGTAAATAAAATTTGTTTTAACCCTCAGAACAAAGGTGCACTCCCCCTCCCAGGAGCACACCACGTGGCCTTCCCTTCCTCATCTTTTTTCCTCATAGGCATGCTTCCTCTAAACTATAAGGTACTCCACAAGGCTTGCAACCAGGGAGCAGTGGGCAGCAGCAGCTATTCGGGGCTAACAACCCCTGACCCTGCCCCTAAGGCCCCCTTTTCTCTGACTTCCTAGTTAGCTAAAACAGCCCCGCCAAGGTTCATTTCTTTCTTGTAACATTTCCTGTAAATTATATAGTGTCTTTTTTTGTATAGTTAACACACTACCAAATGTCTCTTTTTCTTTAATCCTCACACAAGTGTATGTTTTCACTGCTTTTAGAGAGAGAAGAAGGGAAAGAGAGATGGAAACATCAGTGTAAGAGAAACATCAGTCGGTTGCCTCCTGTGGCACCCCAGCCGAGGACCTGGCCCACAGTGCAGGCATGTGCCCTGACGGAGAATCGAATGGGGCTTTTCCGTCTGCAGGAGGATGCCCAAACCACTGAGTCCCACTAGTCAGGACAACAGTGAAAGCTTTAAAGTATTCTTACTAAAGTCAAAGACAAGGAAAGAATTCTCGCTATTATCACTCTACTCAACATTGAATTGAAGATTATGGCCACTTCAGTAAGAAAAACATTTTTCTTAAGGTTCAAGTAAAACTGGAGGGCAACCAAGTCCCGGGCTTGTGGTGCTTGTCAGTGCTCAGCGGAACCGCAAAGACAAGGAGTGGATTATAACTGCGCTTTTATGAATATCAGAGGCCAGCAGCCTAGGAAGGTGGCAGGTAAAAACCCTAACATCCACTTTCCCTTGAGCTTTCAAAAGCAAGTTTATATAGGGAATTTGGAAGGAGGAAATTGCTACGGGGAGCTGAAAGGGAAGCGTGGCTTCCTCCCAGACTGGCTCTCCGGGTCCCAGTCTTATCTCTCCTGTTTGCATTAGAATTCCCCCCTTCCCTGGAAGCCTCTGGGTTTATGGCCAGGGAGGTTTTGTATTCTCTGGTTAACAAAGATAAGGTCTTGCCATTCACCAGCTGGCTGTAAATTGCTCGAACTGTTTGGCTTGGTTTAATTTCGTTGCCTCAGTTTCCTCATTCCACTGGCCCAGGAATTTTCCCAGGAATTACTATGGTGTCTCATAAGGATTAGAAAAAAATAAGCTGATATGATTGCCTCCATAGAAAAGACAAGAACCCTGGCAGCTGACTGCAGAGCAGCACAAAGCCTTTTTGGGAAAGAAGCAGAGGAAGACAGGTAACTGGAAAAGCTGGTGTTTGTGCTGCCTGTCACCTACCAGACCCAATAAGCAGAGGCCACGATTCTCTCTTTGTGGGGCTTTACTCAGATGGTCAGCGATCTGAGAAGACAGAGGGTCTGCACCCTAACACCCTGCCTTAAATTCCATTTTCGAATGGCCCTTTTCATAAGGAGGCAAAGTGTAGGTAAGGGGATTGGAATTCAGGGGAAAATTAATTGGATTTCAAAAAAACTGTAGCATTCTTACCCCCAGCAATGGTCTGCAGCTGTGCCTCAGGAGGTGCTCTTTAGCTGTGTCCCGAAGCGGTCATCTCACCCCCTAGTACAGTGGCTCAGATACCCACCCTCTAGTACAATGGCTCAGATACCCACCCTCTAGTACAGTGGCTCAGATACCGTCTTGAATTGCTTGCAGTCCTCCTGAGGCACAAAGATGGAACTGCTTCTGGTCTCCTGGAGTCAGTTCCTGGAACAATAACTTTCACTTGCATTGATTACTAAGCTTATTAGCTATTACTTAAACTAACATTTTCCAACTTCCCAGTCCCCCATCAGGGTGCCTTGGGGCAGCCGAGTCTCCTCCCCCTTTAAATTCCTCGAGCTGGAAGATTACAATCTGAAGACATTGCCTCTCCCCAGAGCTGCATTTTAAAGTTAAATTTAAAGGCAAATCCCTGGCCAGGATGTTGTTCAGTGGAGTTGTTACAGAACCCCAGCCTGTGCTGTTCTCGAACAGCTGTGGGGTCCTATTGCCCGCTACCAAGAGGTATGATGCTGAATGCCAGAGCTTGATAAAAAAGAAAAGAATTGCTTATTTAAAAATTATACAGATTTAGCCCTGGTTGGTATAGCTCATGGATTGAGCACAGGCCTGCGAACCAGAGGATGGCCAGTTCAATCACCAGTCAGGGCACATGCCTGGGTTGCAGGCCAGGTCCCCAGTTGAGGTTGCACAAGAGGCAGCCACACATTGATGTTTCTCTCTCTTTCTCTTTCCCTTCCCCTCTCTCTAATAATAAATTTTAAAAATCTTTTCTAAATTATTTTATTGTTGTTCAGTTACAGTTGTCTGCATTTTCCCCCTAAAATCTTTAAGAAATATATTTTTAAAAGTGATACAGATTTAGAATAATGGCAGAATTCTGCTGTTAAGTCCCACTCCCTTTAAAACACCCACAAACCCACAGTCCTGCCTCTCTTTGCCAAACCAGGTCAGTTTCAGAGTATGCCATTCAGACGTACCCTCTTTCAGAAAAGTAGAAACCTGCGCGGCTCAGCACTCCCGGTCACAGTTCAGCATTCCAGGTATCTCCCACTAATCCGTGCTTGGCTGGGCAGGTCCCAGCAACTCCCTAAGGCAGGTTTCCCATCGGGTCTCCTCTTTCTTCCTCCAGCTCTTAACCCAAAACCACGTGACACCTCCTTACTCCAAATCGTGTGGTACCTCCTTACACACCAGACCACATGGCAGGCCAGTGGGGCCCTTCTACCCCCTTTAAACTACATCGCCCTATTCATGATTGGTCATGTGACTTCATGCTCCACACTATACTGAAGGTCACAGACGCCTTTACCCAGGTGGCAGTACAGCTTCCCTTCTGGAAGGACTCAGCTATTTACTTGCCATTGTAATGCAAAGTATCTTAAATGCTGTACCATTCCCTTCCCCTATCCCCCAACCATGGGCTGTGGGGGTTTTCTGGGGGGTTATCACCCAACTCTGTACCCTGTTTCAGAGTGGCAACAAAAAGAATGATGATACCAGCTCTCTGGTGCCTGTGTTTAGCTGTCCACACTGTGGGTGTCATCCCTAGCACCCACTACCAGATACAATAACTGAGCACAACCCTTACCCCAGCCCCGAAACCTGTGCTCACAAGCCTAAGTAATCAGAACCTGAGGGGTATAGCTATGATAATGATGAGCCCAAAAGGAGTGACATAAACCATTTGAAGCAGAATTATTGAAATTGTTGGACCAAGAAGTTAAAACAAGATAATATTCTCAAAAAGATAAAGGAAAAGATTAGTGATATAAATAAGAATAAGACATCATTTTAAAAAATAGACAGGGAGGAGGGTATGGGGGATTAAATGGTAGTGGAAAAAATGCAATAAAGATTAAATGATAAAAAAACAAAATTAAAACAAATAAAAAAGCAGACATATTAGATATTAAAAATATTAGTCGACATAAAGAACATTAACAACTTGTAAAAATAAAGAATGCACACAGCTAGAGCACAAATGGGTGAGCTGGAAGATCAGATGAAGAAAATGTCCCAAAGAGATTAAAAAAAAAAGTTTAAAGATGGTGGGGAGGGCTGGGATGGGAGTAAAAGGCAGAAAATTATACTTGAACAACAATTAAAATAAAATAAAATAAAAAGTTTAAAGACATAAAATGTTTTTAAATAAGCTACATGGCATAAAAAGAAGTGTGGCTATCAGGATAATAAGACTTCCCAAAGAAGGGAAGAAGAAAAATAAAAGAGAGGAGACAATAGTTGAAATGATGGCAATAAATTTCTGAGAGTTAGAAGGCGGTAGAAGACCTCGGATTGAAATGGCTCCCAGAGTGCTACACAGGGCAGCAAAGGGAGAAACAACACATCCAGACTCACTACATGGAAATATAAGAACATCAGAGTCGAACATCAAATGTAAGAACATCAGAATTTTAAACACCTCCAAAAGCAATACAAAGGAACAAGAATTAAATTGACATCAGACTTCTCAACAGAAACACTCGATGCAAGATTAACATTCTTAGAGACAGTACTCATGTAAGAAATAAATCACCATCACACCCGAGATATGGAGAGTAAAATTGGTTAAATATAAGAAAATTGATTGTTTTAAAAGGCTGAAGGAGGAGGAGGGCAGGAGGAGAAAGAGAGAGACAGATTCAGAATGGAACAGTTGGTTGGAGAGCGGTCTCTAGCTGCTGCAGATTGTATTTGCAGCTGGACTCTGTCGGCAGATGAGCCGAACGCAAACAGGGCTTAATACAGAATTTTATTAGCAGCACGAGGAAAAGCACTTGAAGGACACAAGAGCTAGCCTTTGGTTGGGGACTTGCACAAAAGAAGAATCAGCCTGAATTTAAGAACTGTAAAATGATGGTATATTAGAGAAAAGAAATGGCACGACTGAAGGGATATGAGGGTATGAAAAAATACTTCTGCTGTTAAGGGAAATATCAAATGACTGATACACTTAGAAATTATTCAAAGCAGTAACATGGAATAATAACAACAACATTTTAAAAACATTGCCCTGGCTGGTGTGGCTCAGTGGATTGAGTGCCAGCCTGCAAACCAAAGGGTCGCCAGTTCAATTCGCAGTCAGAGCACATGCCTGGGTTTCAGGCCAGGTCCCCAGTAGGGGGTGTGTGAGAGGCAACCACACATTGACATTTGTTCCTCCCTTCCCTTCTCTCTAAAAATAAATAAAAATAAAAAAAAATACTTTTATGAAAATAAAATGAATAAATAAAAACATAGGATGTAGCCCTATGTTTTTCACTGGCCCTGGCCAGTGTAGCTCAGTTGGTTGGGTGTCATTCCACAAACCAAAACTTCACAGATTCCGTCCCCAGTTGGGATGTGTGTGAAGGGCAACCAGGTCGAACATCAACATCTCTCTCTCCCTCTTTTTCTCCCTCCTTCCCTTCTAAATAAATACATTTAAAAAAATAAAAATACAGACTGTGTAACTCAAAACATAAGAAGAAAGTTGCCTCTGTCCAATGGAAAGCAAGCAAGAATAAAGGAAAAAGAACCGAACAACAAAAAGCCTGGGATTTTCCCATGGAACTCGTCGAGGCCACAAACGGGGTTGCCATATCTTCTGGGTGCAGAGAGAAAGAATGCATGACCATAGAATCGTATGCTCTGCCAAACAGCAACCATCTCAGGCTGGAAGAACTCAGGGGATACATAGGCCAAGAGCCCTTTGAAATCCAACTGACCGAATGATGAATCAAATAAAGGAGGCAGGAATGGAGAAGCCAGGCTAAAAGGCCTGTTAATGAGCACAGAGTTTACAGAACTAAGGCTAAGCTTGTATTGGAAATCATGGTTACAAAACAGAATGTAAATACTGTGTATGTCAACATTTTTCAATTAACATGATTATCAGAAATTGGGAGATTTGGACAGGAGAAATGGGAGTTAAGTGTAAATGTACTGTTTTCCTCAGTCTTCTGGCAGAGTACAAAGATTCTAAAATGAAAACGTGTGGAGAAACATTTTTTTAACCTCTAGAATCTTTTATAAATTAATATTTCTCATGATAACAAAAGATTTATCTGAAGTTCAGTAATTGGTTCATTTTCCCTTCGATATTTTTCCTTTTTGTTACCTCTAAGTAAAACTAAAATAGTACTTTTTATTATAAAGAACAATATTATTGTTCCATTTTTGTAACTTTTTTTCAGTACATCTGTCTCAGTCTTTCTGACTATGTATACTGATAGAAAGCCAAGTGATGTTCATTTAATGTTAATGCTCCTTTCTGTGTGGCACTTATTAAACTTTTTCTTTTTTTCTCTGTACTTTGCTGCATTGTTTAACTTATTGTTAGTGGTGGCATCACTAATGGATATGAGCCCTGAGCATTTTATTTTACTTAAGATTTTATTTGTTTATTTTTAGAGAGAAGGAGGGGATAGGAGAGGTAAGGGGACACTGATGTGTGAGAGAAACATTGATCCGTTTCTTCTCACACGCCCCCAGTTGGGTAGCTGGCCGGCAACCCAGACACGAGCCCTGACCAGGAATCCAACCAGCAACATTTGGGTCCACAGGTCGGTGCTCAGTTCACTAAGCCACACCAGCCAAGGCCTGGACATTCTACAAAAGATGCAGAAAAGATGACCTTGGCAGGTATTTCTAAGAATAGGCTAAAGCAGGACTTGTGGGAAACAGAGAAGACTGGCTCTTATATGGAGGAGATGGTGGTGGGTTTGAAATGATAGGAGGGGCTTTGAAGAAGGAAATAACCGGAAAGATAAGATATTTATTTTTGAAGTAGAACCAGTAGAACTTGTTGGTCAATTGGCTATGTGGAGCAAGGGGTAAGGAAGAACCCGAGAAGTCTTCTAGATTTGACTGGAACAACTGAGTAAATTAATAAGTATGAGTTAATTAACTGAGCACCATTAATATCAGAGGGTGGATTTGGAGGGAAAACCAAGAGTTTGTTTTTGGACTTGTTCAGTTTCAGACACTGAGATATTCACACAGAAGTTCATTTATGCAACAAATACTGAACACTTGCTATGTCCTAGGCACTGGGACGCTCCAGACAATGAAGTCTTCCCCCACGGAGCTTGTGTTGTGGTGAAGAAAAACAATAAACAGCAAGTAAAACATATGGTATTTTGGAGGCTATAAATGCTGTGTAGAAAAAATAAAACAGGGATAAAGGACAGGGCATGCCAATAAAACAGGGATAAAGGACAGGGCATGCCAGCCCGCAGGAAGTTTCAATTTTAACTAAAATGGTCAAGGAAGGTTCCACTCAGAACGACGTTTGAACAAAGACCTGAAGTACTTTTTCTTTTTGGCTGAACTGCCATCGTCCAGTAATTCACCAAAAAGACTAACACAAAGGGAAAGAGGAGAGGTACCACAACATCAGGGGTGTCAAACTCATTTTCACTGGGGGCTACATCAGCCTCACAGTTGCCTTCAAAGGGCCAAATGTAGTTTTAGGACTGTATAAATGTAACTACTCCTTAACTAGGGGCAAAGGGCTCAGCACTGCTGCCTCATAGAAAGAATATGGAGGGCCAGATTCAGCCCGCGGGCCTTGTGTTTGCCACCTGTGCACTATACGTTCCCTAGGTCTTTTAGAAAACATGGAGTTGTTCCTTTGGTACATACATGAGAATCTACAAGAAAGGTGATATTGAAGATATCAAGGGAATGTACGCTGTCCAAAAAGGAATGCCCCACAAATGTTACCATGGCAAAACCGGAAGAGTCTGCAGTGTCACCCAGCATGCAGTGGGCATTGTTATAAACAAACAAGTTAAGGGCAAGATTCTTGCCAAGAGAATTAATCTGTGAAGTGAGCATATTAAGCACTCTAAGAGTCAAGATAGCGTCCTGAAACGTGTGAAGGAAATGATCAGAAAAAGAAGGAAGCCCAAGAGAAAGTCACCTGGGTTCAACTGAAGCGCCAGCCTGCTCCGCCCAGAGAAGCGCACTTCGTGAGAATTCATGGAAAGTAGCCTGAGCTGTTGGAACCCATTCCCTATGAATTCATGGCATGGTAAGTGTGAAAAAAATAAAAGACTTCTATACTGATAAAAAGCATTTTTAAAAAAAAAAAAAAAAAAGGCCTGAAGTAGCTGAGAGAGGAGCTGCGTGAATATCTGGGGAAGAGGACTGCAGGAGAGAGAATGGACAAGTGGAGGTGCTAACAAGGGCCTTGGAGCCATTGGAAGGACTTCGGCTTCCTCTCAGGGAAATGGGAAGCCACTGGGAGATTTTGAGCAGAGTGGGGATATGACCTGATTTACATTTTTTGGTTTTTATTTATAAACAACAGAAATTTATTTCTCGGCAGTTCCGGAAACTGGAAGTCCAAGATCAGGGTGCCAGCATGGTCAGGTTCTGTGAGAGCCCTCTTCCAAGTTGCAGACTACCAGCTCCTCATTGCATCCTCACAAGGTCGAAAGAAGTCTGAATTTTAAAAGAATCATGCTGATTGCTGTATGAATATATAAGATAAGTATGTAGTATATAGTCCCTATAAAGGGACAAGGAGAAAAGCTGAAACATAATTAGAAAACTGTTGCAAAAGTCCAAGTGCAAGATGTACATCATTTGGATCAATGTGGCAGCAGTGGAAGGGAGAGAAGCATTCGATCTTGGATGCATTTTGAAGGTGGAACTGGCAGGACTTGAAGACAGACTATATGTGGGATATGAACTACAGAAAGAAAATGTAAAAAGCAGCATAGGCTATGGAGAGCACTGGTTGTGGGAGTCATAGGTAAGACTCAGGGGGGCCCAGCAAACCTAGAAATGGCTACTAAGGAAGGCTGGAGACTCTTGCTCTCTGAGCTGCTGCTTGCTGGGAGCCCTTCCTATGCATTGTGCTGCCCTGTGTAGCTTTGTTGACCCCACTGAGCCTCAGTTCTGTGTACAGAGAACTCTGAGTTGACTCATTGCGTTTGAGGAAATGGTTTAAACTTCACCCTGGAGGAGTGAGCATGGTTGGGTCTATCCCAGAAGAAACTCTACAGAGAAGTTGAGAGATCCAAGATGGTGGAGGGGTAAGTGGAAGCTACACTAACCCACTCCCAAAACAAATCTGAAATTACAATTAAACTGTAGAGAAATCATCCTGAATAACCAATCGAACATTACCTGGAGAGAAGCCTTATAACCAAGGACAGATAAAAGAAACCACTTCACCACAAGACTGGTAGGGAGTGCAGAGAACAGGTGAGAGGGCTGGCTGGGCTCCCATGAGCATCAGCTCATGAAGTTCCAGAGGAATATTTCAGCATTCAGGGGGTTCCACTGAGAAGTGTGGGGTCTAACCCTCAAGCTGGCTCCCCAGTCTGCAGCACCATAGCCAGAAAGGAACCCAGAAAACATCCAGCTGTGAAAAGCAGGGTTTCTGTCTGCCAGGGAGAGATGGCTGGAGATGCAGAGAGGCCAATGCACAAAATTTGGTTTGCAGCCACTTACCCTGGGCTCTGGCAGAGAGAGGGCAGAGTTGACTAGAGATACTTGAGGAGAATCGGAGGTTGGTGGCTGTGGGGAGAAAACTAAAGGAACAGCCACCAGGATCCCTGTGCTGAGTTATTCCCCCTACTGCAGAAGCCATCTTTCTCAGGCAGAGCACTCCTCTCCGAATGGCTTCAGCCTGAGGGGAAGCAATAGCCCTGCCTGCAGGAATTACTCTGCCCCACCCTGCGGTTCTTAAGCCACCCTGTGGCTGCTGATTATAGCTTGATTAGGTTAACAACTGATCAGTTTAACAACTAAGGCAGAAAATACAAAGAAGCAGCCAAAATGGGAAGATGAAGAAACAGACCTCAAATGTAAGAACAAAAGAATTTTCCAGAAGAAGAACTAGATAACGTGGAGGCAAGCAATTCAACAGATGAAGAGTTTAGAGTAATAATTATCAAAATACTCAACAGCATGAAAAAAGACATAGAAACCATTAAAAAAAGGACTGGTAAGAAAAAAGGAATGCAATATCTGAAACAAATAATACATTGGAAAGAATAAACAGTAAGTTAGATGAAGTCAAGGATTGAATCATTGATTTGGAAGACAAGGTAGGAAAAAACACCCAGGCAGAACAGCAAAAAGAAAACAATAATTTAAAATAATGAAGAGCTTGTACTTGAACCACAATAAAATTTTTAAAAATGGAAAAAATAAAATAAAATAATGAAGAGCACTTAAGAAACATTTTTAACAACATGAAGCATAACAGCATTTGCATAGTGGAACTACAAGAAGGAGAAGAGAATTAGCAAGGGATCGAGAACCTATTTGAAGAAATAATGACCAAAATTTCCCTAATCTGGTGAAGGAAAAAGGCATACAAGCTCAGAAAGCTCAGAGAGTCCCAAACAAGTTGAGACACATCATGCTTAAAATGACAAGGGCTTAACAACACAGAGAATGCCAAAAGCTGCAAGAGAAAAGCAGGTAAGTTACCTACAAGGGAGCACCAATTAGACTGTCATCAGATTACTCAACAGAAACATTTCAGGCCAGAAGGGAGTGGCATGAAATATTCAAGGTGATGAAAAACAAGGACCTACAACCAAGGCTACTTTACCCAGGAAAGCTATCATTTAAAATTGAAGGAGAGTAAAGAGCTTCCCAGACAAGAAAAAGCTAATGGAATTTGTTAACACCAAACCAATACTGCAACAAATGTTAAAGGGCTTGCTAGAAGAAAAAGGAGAAGGAGAAGGAGGTGAAAAAGAAGAGAAAAAAAAAGGAGGAAAATAGCCTAACAATAAAATGGCAGTATGTATCTATCAATAATTACCTTAAGTGTAAATGGCTTACATGCTCCAACCAAAAGACATAGCTGAATGGGTTAAAAATATATATATATATATATATATATATATATATATATATATATATATATATATACACATACTGCCTCCAAGAGACCCATCTCAGATTGAAAGACACACACAGACTAAAAGTAAAAGGATGGAAAAAGATATTTAATGCAAATGGAAAAGAAGAAAAAAAAGCTGGGGTAGCAGTACTTATATCTGACAAAATAAACTTTAAAACCAAGGCTATAGTAAAAGACTAAGAAGGACACTACATAATAATAAAGGGAACAACCCAAAAAGAGGATATAACCCTGGTAAACATTTATATACCCAATACAAGAGCACCTAGATATGTAAAACAAATCTTGATGGAAATATATTTGGGAGAGATCGACAAAAATACAGTCTTATTTGGGGATTTTAGCACCCATTGACTTCAATGGATAGATCTTCCAGGCAGAAAATCAACGAGGAGACAGTAACCTGAAGTAACAAACTAGATCAAATGGATGATATCTTCAAAGCATTTCACCCCAAAGCAGCAGAATATACATACTATTCAAGTGCACATGGAATGTTTTCTAGGATAGACCACATGTTAGGACACAAAACCAAGTCTCAATAAATTTAAGAAGATTGAAATCATATCAAGCATCTTCTCTGACCACAATGCTATGAAATTAGAAATTAACCACAAGAACACTGAAAAGCACACAAAGACATGGAATCTAAATAACATGTAATTAAACAATGAATGGGTCAACGAGATCAAGGAAGAAATCAAAAGATACCTTGAAGCAAATGAAAATGAGGACACAGCAATCCAAAATCTGTTTGGCGCTGGGAAAGCAATCCTAAGAGGGAAATTTATAGCATTAAGGCCTATCTCAAAAAACAATCTAACTTTATACTTGAAGAAACTTGAAAAAGAACAACAAAGCCCAAAGTGAGTAGAAAGAAGGAAATAATAGAGATCAGAGCAGAAATTAAAAAAATAAAGTCTTAAAAAATGATATAAAAGATCAATGAATCCAAAAGCTGGTTCTTTGAAAATATAAACAAGATTGACAAACCTTTACAAGACTCTTCAAGAAATAAAGAGAAAAGACCCAAATAAATAAAATCAGAAATGAAAGTAGAGAAATAACAACTGACACCAAAGAAGTACAAAGGATTGTAAGAAAATATTATGAACAACAATATGTCAACAACCTGGACAAAATGGATAAATTCCTAGAAACATACAATCTTCCAAATCTAAACCAGGAAAAATCAGGGAATCTGCAGAGACAGATTACACCTAGTGAAACTGAACAGTAATAAAAAAAACTCCCAAGAAACAGAAACCCTGGACTGGATGGCTTCTCAGGTGAATTTTACCAAACATTCTGAGAACTAACACCTCTCCTTCTCAAACTCCTCCATAAAATAAAAGAGGAGAGAAGGCTCCCAAACTCATTTTAAAATGCCAGCTTTATCCTAATTCTAAAACCAAATAAAGACACTACAAAGAAAGAAAATTATAGGCCAATATCCCTGATGAACATAAATGCCAAAATCCTCAACAAAATATTAGTGAACAAAGTACAGCAATGCATCGAGAAGATCACACACCATTATCAAGTGGGATTTATTCCAGGGATGCAAGTTTGGTACACCATTCACAAATCAATAATGTGATTCACCACACAAACAAAATGAAGGATACAAACCATATGATCATATCAATAGATGCAGAAAAATCATTTGATAAAATCCAGCACTCATTTATGATAGAAGCTCTCAGCAAAATGGGAATAGAAGAAACATACCTAAACATAATAAAGGCCATATATGGCAAACCCACTGCTATCATCATACTCAATGGGCAAAACTACAAGCATTCCCCTTAAGATCAGGAACGAGACAGGGATGTCGGCTTTCACCTCTCTTATTCAACATAGTACTAGAAGTCCTAGCTACAGCAATTAGAGAAGAAGAAATAAAAGGAATCCAAATTGAAAAAAAAAGTAGTAAAACTGTCTTTATTTGCAGATGACATAATACTGTACATAGAGAGCCCCCAACAAAGATTCCACCAAGAAACTACTAGAACCAACAATAAATTCAGCAAAGTAGCAGGATACAAAATTAATACCCAGAAATTAGTTGCATCTTTATATGCCACTAATGAGCTAACAGAAAGAGAAATTAAAAATAAAATCCAATTCATGATTCCTTCAAAAAGAATAAAATACTGAGGAATAAGCCTAAACAAGGATGTAAAAGACTTGTACTTGGAAAATTATAAGACACTGAAGAAAGGAATTGAAGAAGATACAAATAAGTGGAAGCACATACCATGTTCATGGACAGGAAGAATTAACATCATTAAAATGTTCATACTACCCAAAGCAATCTATAGATTCAACACAATTCTTATCAACGTTCCAATGACATATTTCACAGTAGGACAAATATTTCAAAAATGTATATGGAACCACAAAAGGACCCACATAGCAATAGCAATCCTGATAAAGAAGAACAAAGTTGGAGGAATCACACTACCTAATATCAAACTATACTATAAAACCATAGTAATCAAAATAACATGGTACTGGCATAAAAATAGACATGTAGATCAATAGAACAGAATAGAGAGCCCAGAAATTAACCCATACCTTCATAGTCAATTAATATTTGACAGAGGAAGCAAACACATACAATGGATTAAAGATATTTTATTCAATAAATGGTATTGGGAAAATTGGACAGATATGTGCAAAAAAAGACCATCTTGTTATATCACACACAATAATAAATTCAAAATGAATCATAGACTTAAATGTTAGATCCAAAACCATAAAAATCCTAGAAAAACATAGGCAGTCCTGCAGAATCTCAGACATTGCAGGTAGCAATATATTATCGGATATATCTCCCCAGGCAAAGGAAACAAAAGAAAAAACAAAACAAATTGTACTACCTCACACTAAAAAGTTTTTGCACAGCAAAGGAAATCGTCAACAAAGTAAAAAGACAACCCACAGAATGGGAAAATATATTCGCCAATACATCTGATATCCAAAATTTATAAAGTACTTACAAAACTCAACGCCAAACAAACAAACCCAATTAAAAAATGGGCTAAGGACCTGAACTGACACTTCTTCAAAGAGGATATACAGATGGCCAACAGACACATGAAAAGATGCTCAACATCTCTAATCTCCAGAGAAACCCAAATTAAAGCCACAATGCAATACCATCTCACACCTGTCAGAATGGCTATCATCAATAAATCAACAAACAGCAGGTGCTGGTGAGGATGTGGAGAAAAGTGAACGCTTTTGCACTGTTGGTGAGAGTGCAGATTGGCACTGCAACTGTGAAAGCAGTATGGAGACACCTCAAAAAATTAAAAATGAATCTGTCTTTTGACCCAGCAATCCCACTTCTAGGAATATATCTGAAGGAACCCAAAACACTAATTCAAAAGAACATAAGCACCCTTATTTTCATTGCAGTGTTATTTACAATCACCAAGATATGGAAGCAGCCCAAGTGTCCATCATTAGATGAGTGGATAAAACAACTATGGAACATTTACACAATGTAATACTACTCAGCCATAAAAAAAAAAAGAAGAAAAATTTACCCTTTGCCACAGTATGGATGGACCTGGAGAACATTATGCTAAGTGAAATAAGCCAATCAGAGAAAGACAAATATCATATGATTTCACTTATATGTGGAATCTAATGAACAAAATGAACTAACAAGCAAACAGAGACAGACTCATAGAGAGAGCAGGCTGACAGCTCCGGGTGGGGTGGTTAGAAGGTGGAAGGATCAAGGGGGGAAAAAGGCCCATGGACATGGAGGAGAGTGCGGTGACTATGGAGGGGCGGGAATGGGTGGAGGTGGAAGAGGGGATGGGGGATAAGTGGTAATGGAAAAAATACAATAAATTTTTTTTCAAAGCAAGAAATATGGAGAGGAGCCGTGTAGATGTAATATATGTGAGTGAGATCTTCAGTTTTCTCTAGCGCTTTGGAAATCATGACAGAAATTACAATGAAGAAAAACCCTATAAACGTAAGGAATGTAGGAAAGCTGTCGTGTGGCTCCAGACCCATCAGCCATACTGCAGAAGGTCTTCATTAATGTAAGGTGCTTATAAACATAAGGGGAAACCTCTAGTTTTTCAACTTCATTTCTAATATGCAAAAAAAAAAAAAAAACCTCACTGAAGCCCTGGCTGCTGTGGCTCAGTTGGTTGGAGCATTGCCTCATAACCAAGGAGTTCTGGGTATGATTCCTAGTCAGAGCACATGCTTAGGCTGCGGGTTCAATCCCTGGTCTGGCACGAACAATCCTGGGTTCTGGGCACATACTAGAAGCAACAGGTTGATTTTCTCTCTTGCATTGATGTTTCTCTCTCTCTCTTCCTCTCTCCCTTCTTTTCTCTCTAAAAAAGCAATGAAAAAAATATCTTCAGGTGAAATGATTAAAAAAACAACAACCCCACAATGAAGAGCCTTATCAGTGTAAAAAAACTGCAATAAAGCATTCAGGTATCCCAGGCATCTTTGAAGGTATAGAAATCACAGTGCTGAGAAACTCTATGAATGTAAGGAATGTGGAAAGGCCTTAAGATATTCCAGTTCCTTACAAACACATCAAAGGAATTTCAGACACTACAATTCCTTACCAGGACACCAAATGTTTCACACTGGAAAGAAACCCTATGAATGTAAAAAAATAATAATAATAAGCAAAGCATTCAATATTCCCAGTCTTCTTCAAATACATGAAAGAACTTCCGTGGCCAGGTGGCTCAGTTGGTTGGAGTGTTGTTCTGTACACTGAAATGTTGTGGGTTCGATTCCTGGTCAGGGTGAATATGTGAGGAAACTGACCAATGTTTCTCTCTCTCTCTCTCTCTCTCAAATCAATATCTTTTTAAAAATGAAAGAGCTCACATTGCAGAGAAACAGTGTGGATGTAAAAAGCACGGAAGAACCTTTAGTGTTCCGGTGTGTGACAAATGCACAGAAGGACTTGTGCTGAAGAGAAACACTGTAAATGCAGGACACATGGTAAAGCACCAGGCGTCCCAGTAGTCTTCAAATACGTGAAAGAACTCGCAGTGGAAAGAAACCCCATGAATGCAAAACATGGGGAAAAGCCTTCAAATCGTATAGCTCCTTATACATCCAAGAAAGGATTCACACAGGAAAAAACCCTATGGATGTAAACATTGCAGGTAAAGCCTACCGAGAACCCAGTTCCTTACAAAAACACAGAAGAACTCACACCTGAGAAAAGCCCTGTGAGTGTAAGGAATGTGCAATAGCCTTCACTTGTAACAGTTTTTTTTCAAAATTGCAACATGAGAGTGTACACGGCAGAGAAGTCATGTAAATGTGAAGACTGTGGAAAAATCTTCAGTCATTCCTATTTTTCCCAAAGACGTGAAAGGACTCAGTGGTTCAAACCTCTAGTTTAGTATAGGAAAGACTTCAATTAGCCCTCATCCTTACGTGTAAAACTCTCACCAAAAAGAAATAAAATGTAAATAATGTGAGAAAGCTTGATGGAAATTCATTCATGTGCAATATTTCTGAAAACTTTCGACACTGAAAAGCTGTTATTAAAATAATAGATGATAATAACAATACAAACGGAGTCACTTTAAAGTGGAGTCAGAGCTGCCACACCAGAGGAACTGCCTCACAGGCCTTACTCCCCAAACCTTCGGGATGTTAAAACCAGGCAAAACAATCTTTGAACTGGGCCCAGCCAACGAGTCTGCTTTCCTGTTATCGTCCTGTTTGCAAATACAGCAGGAAAGCAGACATTGTGGCTACCTGACTAAAAATTAAAACATTATTTTTAAAGATTTTATTTGTTTATTTTTTGAAAGAGGGGAAGGGAGAGAGAAAGAGAGGGAGAGAAACATCAATGTGTGGTTGCTTCTTGCACGCCCCTCCTACTGGGGACCTGGCCCGCAACCCAGGCACGTGCCCTGACTGGGAACTGAACTGACAACCCTTTCTTCACAGACTGGCACTCAATCCACTGAGCAACAGCATCCAGGGCCATTCTTTATTTTTTTTAACTTTTTCTTATTATTGATTTTTAGAGAGAGAGAGAGAAACATCAATTTGTTGTTCTACTTATTTATGCATTCACTGGTTTATTCTTGTATGTGCCCTGACAAGGGATCAAACCCACAACCTTGGCATATGGGGATGACAGTCTAACCAACTGAGCTACCCTCCAGGGCAACATATTCTTTAGAATGAGCTTCACTGTGTTAGCCTATCTGCACCTATAGAAATTCCTTCCCTTCGTTGGTGTACTAATTATCCCCTTGCCCATTCTCATATTAAAAAACCCTTGCCTTCACCCCCTAATGGGAACACTTTTTGAGTTGCTGCCTGCATCAGTGCTTCTCAAATAGTTATTCTTTTGGATCTCAGATAAATGCTTGTTGCCTCTGACCTTCCATATCTCTCTCTCTCTCTCTCTCTCTCTCTCTCTCTCTCTCTCTCTCTCTCTCTCTCAAACAGACCTGAGGCTCCAGGTTTCGGTCCTCAGCATTGTCAGAATGAAGTTGCCAATTGACCTGAGAGTGGGGAAAGCATGGGAAGAGCAGATTGAGGGCAAACAAAAGGCGGTACTTTGGGACATGTTAAGCTTGAGATGTTGTGATATTGTGATTTATAATAAGAAATATATATTTGGTGGTCCCATTTCTGGCACAGAGCTCTCAAAGTCCTTGGAATTCCTGTGATAAAAGCAATAAAGGTATCACGATATTTGTAACAAAACCCTCTCAACCACAACTCAGTGCGTGTTAATGAAGTGATGGCGGATGAAGGCTAGTCCCAGGGAAACCAGCCCTGTGATTAGAGGGTTAGCACTCTCCCATGGGACTCAAGAGGGGGCAGGAGGTTGAATGATCCTCACTGTCCAATTATTTAATCAATCATGCCTGTGTAATAAAGCTTACATTTTTTTTAAAAAAGAGAGAGAAAAAGGTCAGTGTTCAGAGCACTTCTGGGTTGGTGAACACACGGAGATTCAGAGATGCGCCACACTTGGCAGACAGGCACCCTTTCCCACGTAACTTGCCATATCATCTCTTCCGGCTGACTGTTCCTGAGTTATATCACATTATAGTACCAGTTATCTAATAAGTAAACTGTTCCTCTGAGCTCTGTGAGCCACCGTAGCAAACTAATCAAAGAGAAGGTCGTGGGAACCTCTGAAGCACAGCCAGTCAGTCAGAAGCCCAGGTAGCAACCTGGCCTTGTGTTTGGCAGCAGCAGTGAGTGCACATTCAGTCAGACCAAGCCCTTGACCTGTGGGATCTACGCTGTCTCCAGGTAGCTTGTGTCAGAATTGAGCTGGATTGTAAGACACCTCGCTGGTGGAGAAATTGCTTTGGCCTAGGGGGAAAAAACACAGCAGAATTGGAATTGGTGTCAGAATTAGAGATGCTATTTATTTATTTATCTATCTATCTATCTATCTTAGAGATGCTTTTTAGACAAAACCTCTTCTGTCCTCACTCTGTGCTCTATCCCTTGGCAAGTGTATCCATGCCCAACGCATAGGTTTCCATCTGTATGTTTCTGACTCAAGCTGCCAATCCAGCCCCACCCTCTGAACTATAGATATATATATCCAACTACTTCTTTGACATTCCCACATAGCCAGTTCAAAGGAATGTCTACAACTAAACTTCCAATATCTACATACCCATCCCCTCCCCCAACAGTCTGGGCCTCTCCCTCTCCCTGGTCGGTCATGTCCAGTCCCTCAAGGCCTCACTGTTTTATAGCCTAAGTCTCACAAATCTACCCCCTTCTCACATCTCTCCACTACCTCATTCCCCAGAGCTCACTGTTCCTTTCACCTGCTTTATTGTTCTTTATATACCACACGATGCCCCCACCTGGATAGACCACAAGTACCATGAGAACAGAGCTAGAACAGTGCCTGGACATCGTGAGTACTAAATACGTACATGCTGACTAAAGGGATAAGTGTCCACTTTCACCACCCTAGTTCAGGAGACAGCTGTAGTTAAGAGCAGCAGCCCTAAAATCAGACTTCCTGGATTCTAGCCCTTACCAGTTTTATCGTCTCCAGCAAGTTTTGTGATTTCTCTGTGTCTTGGTTTCCCTATCTGCAAAATGGAAATAATAGAAGCACTTCCTTCGTTGCATTGTGGGGAGTTAATACATACAAAATATTCAGAACAGCGCCTGGTATAGATTAAACACTTGGTTTAAAATTAGCTATTATTTGCTTAAAATTATTTCCTCATTAGTTTCCCTTCATCTACTCTGCCCCTCTCTTTTTTCCATATTGAAAGCTGAGATTTTTCAAAATGCAAACCAGTTTATGTCACACACACAAGTGCACACACAGGTACTCATATCGCTGGAAAAAAAATTTAGTGGCTACAAATCCTTAACATGTCCCCCAGATCCTGCCCACCTCTCCAGCCTTTTCTCTTGTCTCCACCCTGCTCTTGGGCTTTACCCACGCTCGCTTTCCCTCAGTAACTCAGAGCCTTTACATGTGACGAGAAGCCCTTCTTTCTACCAACTCCACTCTCGCCCCTTCTCTTTCTGGACAACTTCTATTCATCCTGCAGATCTGAGCTCAAGTGTCCCCTCCACGAGGACATGCTCCACTCCCAGTCCAAGTCAGGTTTCTTCCTCAGAAATTACCACAAATGTGATCCCTGTGACATTCTCTCAGTTTGTAATTATCTGCTTGTTTGTGCAGTCACGTGTGTATTTGCTGTCTTCTCCTCTACCTCTAAGCTGAAAGCCCCATAAAATCAGAGAATATATATGTTGCTATTCTTTTTTATTGCAGCATCTACTGTGAATGGCACCTACAAGGTACCATTTTGAATGAATGAATGAATGAATGAATGAATGAATGAGTCCACACAGAAGCAACCACAGTCACCTTACAGGGCACGTAAAGGGCACTCTTGACCCTTCATAGTTATTGAGACTAAGACCCAGCAAGAGCCTCTGCCCTTCAGGCAGTGCACACAGAGTTAGTAAAAGATGGTCTGAGACACAGAGCTAATGGTCACCAGCAGTGTGTCCTTGGCTAAGTCACATCAGCTCTGATATCTTCATCTGTAAAAATGTAATCATGATTCCTGTTTCACAGGGCTGTCAGGAGGACCGATGAGACTTGAATGAGAAAGTGTTTTCAAAACTTTTAACCTTGGACAAACAAAGAATTGTTTAGTTTTTCAAAAGGAATTGTAACAGGGTGCAGCCAAAGGGGGGGCCAAACGGGGATTTGGAGTGGGATCCAGAACTCAAGGTGTCCAGGAAATATTAGAAAAATGTATAGGATGTCCTCCCCCTCCCCACCACAGGTTTGAGTTGGGGGAAGGGACACATGGAGCAGGACTATGCAGAGCTATTTTGTACAGCCACAGCTTTGCAGTTAACCTCTGGCATGGTCATTTAACATATCTATAACATTTAACTGGTTTCATAGATATGTTAAATAGCTGTGGCCATGCTTTGAGCCAGGAGGACGGAAGTGACTTCCACCCAAGATGTAACTGGGAGGCAGCTCCCCCTGGTTATAGCACCTGAGTGAGAACTTGGAGAAGATTGGTTCCATGCCATGGGGCCACACCTGCCCAGACTCAGTATGGCAGCCCAGAAAAGCTGAAAGAATACAGGAATGCTGGCATGGGTAGCCGATTGTAGGAGGAGTTGGAAATGGGGCTGCAGAGGAAGATTGGTGCGGGGATTTAAACCCAGACACAGCAGCCATGCGAGAGAGGACCACATGGCTATGGCAGTAGAAAGGGGAGAACCACGTGGCTTTGGGGTACTCCCTTTTGCCACGTGGCTTAGGAAGCAGGAGGGACTTTGCCTGGAAGAAAAGGGGTGAAAGGACTCTTGCTGGTGGGCCGTGAGAAGGTGCCACATGGTTTTGGATTAACTGGAGATCTTGGTGGTGACACAGCTGATGGTGCCAGGACCTCAAATCACAAACTTCTACTTCTTTTCCTGAGATACAGTACCCCAGATTAGGGCAGAGGGAGAAGGAAGGACTGGGGGTGGGAGGGCGGTATCCTAAGGACTTTGATATTTTAAAGAAGACATTAAGCCACTACTCTAAGTCTGTATAGCTTTAAATAAACATTTCCTTTCCTTTTCACAAATCTCTGGCATTGAGAGACTCTTTCCTCTGGTGGCAGGCATAGCTAACCTAGTGGGGGGTCCTTTCATTAATAGTATATCATACACCCACCCCCTCTTGAGTCTCTTCTGTAACAGAATTACTAGAAATCTAAATGGAAAGAAAAACCAAATATACAAGAAGTACAAAAGCTGACACAGGTGGTTTTTGGTTTCCTACCCTAATATAGCAAAATCAACCAGGTTTTCATCCTAAGGAATGACAAGTCTGGCTACAGATGGGTTTGACAAGCAAAATTTATTGGACGCCCACCACCTTAGACCCAAGTGGTTTAAACACTAGGTCAGGCCTGTGTGAGACCCCAGACAGAGAGACCCTTCTCAGTACTACTGTGGGACCTACTTCTGACCCTCTCTCCCCTGCTCTGCTCAGGCCCTGCTCAGGCTGTCTGGTCCCTGGACTCCTGGGTGAGAGAAGGCTTGCCCTTCTCTGGCCCCAATACTCCCCAAGGAGGTCTCAGGCTGAGCTGCCTGACCCTGCAGTGGCAGCTTTTGTCCCCCTGGGGCCTATCTGGCTCTAGGCCCTGAAGCCCAAGTCCTGAATGCTGTTAAGATTCTCTGACCTCCACTGAAGCTCAGTGTTTTCCCCAACACTTTAGGTTGGAACTTAAGTCTCCTAGAAACAGTCTTCTAACTGGGGTCACATGCTCTCTCATTTCCTGCCAGCTGTTCTGAAGTCTTGAAAGCAGGAAGTGCTGAGCTCCAGACATGTACCCGAGCACTTAAGGGGGCATAGCCACTTCTCTCAAAGAAGCAGCGGCAGGGTTCTCAGGAACAGGGCTGGGGCTGGCCCACCAGACTCTCACCCACTACTTCCCCCACCCACACTCCTTTAAGAAAGATTCAATGTGGAAGATTGAAAAGTGAGGAGCCAGTCATTGGAAGGGAGGCGGCAGGAAGGAAGTGCCTCTAGTGTTTCTCGTGGCATCCAGGACCGCTCTGTGGCTTTGAGAAGCCACCCCCTTCACTATGCCAAGGCCTTGGCACCTGATTGTTGGCCCTGTCCTGTTCTCCAAGGCCCCTTTACCTCCCTACTTGATCTGCTTCTCTCCTGTTTCCATTCCAGTTCAGCTCACCCAGGTAGCCCCACTCTACATCCCCAATGCCCCCGATGCTCTCTCAAGCAGTAGTCTTCCTGGGGTTTTCTCCTGTGCTCCCGAAAGAAATTTTGGGTCCCAGCCAAGATGGAGGCGTAGGTAGATATACTTTGCCTTCTCGCACAACTGAAAGTACAACAACAAATTTAAAAACAAAAAATAACCACAACTGCCAGAAAATTGAACTGTCTGGAAGTACAACAACCAAGGAGCTAAAAAAGAAACATTCATCCAGACTGGTAGGAGGGGCAGAGACGGGCAGCTGAGGTGGAGAGGACGTGCCGCAGGGCAGGGGCTGGAGGACCAGCGCAGGCAAGGCGGTGGCTGGCAGAGTGAGCAGTCCCACATTTGCATGCGGGTAAACCAGGAGGAACAACTGGGGAATGAGGAAGACCTCTCGACCCATGGTTCCAGCCCAGGAAAAGCTCTGACAGAAAAAAACCTGTGAGGGTTAAGGTGGTGGGAGAAACTCCCAGCCTCACGGGAGAGTTCATTAGAGAGACCCACAGGGTCCTAGAATGTACACAAACTCTCCCACACAGGTATCCACACCAGAAGGACACAAAAGGTTCAGAGACAGAAAGAGAAAAATGGGTATATAACATAATTTTTTAATTTAATTTTTTAAAAGATTTTATTTATTTATTTTTAGAGAGAAGGGAAGGGAAGGAGGGAAAGAACCATCAATGTGTGGTTGCCTCTTGCGTACCCCCTACTGGAGACCTGGCCTGCAACCCAAGCATGGGCCCTGACTAGGAATTGAATCAGTGACCCTTTGGGTCACAGGCTGGCACTCAATCCACTGAGCCACGCCAGCCAGGGCACATAGTCTTTTTTTTTAAAGATTTTATTTATTTATTTTTAGAGAGAGGGGAGGGGAGGTAGAAAGAGGGAGAGAAACATCAGCATGCAAGAAATACATCGCAGCCCCCAGATAGATGCCTGATCCACAACCCAGGTATGTGACCGGACTTAGCATCAAACCAGCAACCTTTCAATTCACAGGTCAACACTCACCCACTGAGCCACACCAGCCAGGGTGGATATATAACACATTCTGAGCTAGGAATGAGGTGAGGCACTTAAGGGCTTCAAAGGATGATAGGAAGAATAGATGTTTAGTAAATAGAAGTTTGTCCTGCCCTGTAAATAGGTCAGAAGAGTCTACCTCTGATAATCTCTTATTATGAACAAGGTTCCTAATTCAAATTCTTCTGGGGAGTTAACAAAGAGGCAGAAGTTTCTCTTGAGCCCATGGCTGCAGTTGACTTTAGCTCAAAACAATACACACACCACACAGGCCACCTTGGGGTGGCTGGTTCTGAACCCCCACAGTAGAACAACCAGACAGAAAACTAGTAAGGAAGCAGAGGACTTGGACAGCACTGTACACCAACGGACCTGACAGACACATACGAACACTCTACCCAGCAGCAGCAGAATACACATACTTCTCAAGTACACATGGAACATTCTCTAGGACAGGTCACATGTCAGGCTACAAACAAGTCTTTTCTTTTTTTCTTTTTATCCTCACCCAAGGACTTTTTTTTTTTATTACTTTTAGACAGAGAGGAAGGGAGACAGAAACACATCACTGCAGCCACTATGGAAAACAGTATGAAGTTTCTCAAAAATTCTAAAATTTAACTACCATATGACCCAGCAATTCCACTTCTGGGTACATATACAAAACAGTAGAAAACAGGATCCCAGGGACGTATTAACACTCCCATGTTTGCTGCAGCATTATCCGCAATAACCAATATGTAGAACCAACCTAAACATCTGTGGACAAATGAATGGATAAAGAAAATGTGGTCTATACATACAACAGAATACTAGTTAGCCTTTAAAAAAAGGAAATTGTGTCATGTGCGACAACATGGATAAGATCTGGGATTATGTTAAGTGAAATTGCCAGTCACGGGACAGATGCTGAGTGATTCCACTCGTGTGAAGTATCTAAAGCACTCAAACTCACAGAAGCAGAAAGTAGAATGGTGGCTGCCAGGGGCTGGGGGAGGGGGAGGGGGAGATGCTGTTCAGTGGGTAGTTTCAGCCATGCAAGATGAAAAAGCTCTGTGCAACAGCTAATAGTCCTGTAATGCACACTTAAAATGTGTTCAGGGTAGATCGTGATGTTTTTACCACAATTATTATATATATGTGTATACATACATATGTGTGTGTCTATATACACACATACAGAGGGGTTGGCAAAAGTAGGTTTACAGTTGTGAGTACATGAAACAGGATTTATTATAGCGAGTACCCTACAAGGTTGTGTAAATAATGAAGGCCAGCAGTTTGGGAGCTTGTTATGAGATGGTACTTAGGTACACTGTGTCACTATGACATTCTTGAGCTAATAAAGCTATTGTAATAATCATAACTGTTTGTCTTTTTCTATTTAAACAACCTTTGCCCACCCCTGTGTGAGTGTGTGTGGATCCTCTCAAAAATGGGAGCAAGTTCTTCACCATTCCGTCAGGGCAGCATCGTAACCCCTTTCGTTAACACCCGGGGAAAGGGTGGGAGACACCAGCCTGCTACCTTGTCTGCAGGCTTGTTCTGAGGCAGGTCGATTTTAGAAGGTCGAGGATCTTCAGATGGATTCCAGGAAAACTGCCTGTGCCTGCGCATCTTTGGAAAAATCCTAAACTTTGGCAAACACTGCCCCAGGTTGAAAACCATGGCTGCAGAGCCCTGCAGGCCGGACTTTGCTGTTCCCCTGCCTTCCTGTGGAGCACAGGCCTTCTCTCCACGGCAGGGGCTTCACCGGTGGGAGAACAGGAAAGAAACGGAGAAGCTGGCATTACCCCTCCAGCAGCTACAAGCTTTGATTTCCTTTCCCCCTCCCAGTTCCAACTCTGGCCTCCCACACCCCTTTCTCCTTGAACCCCTATTTTCCCATCCCACCAAATTCTGTGTATTATTTTAATTTGTGTATTAGAATAAGCTGTTGCTGAACATTCGGGGCCTCAGTGCAACTCATGGCTCAAGAGTGAGGGTCAGCCAGGCTGTTGTGGCTCAGTGAGTTGGGTGTTGGCTAGAAAACCAAAAGGCCACCAGTTCAATTCCCAGTACGGGCACATGCCTGGGTTGTAGGTTCGTTCTCCAGTCAGAGCACATAAAGAAGGCAAGCTGATTAGTGTTCTCTCTCAAATCAATGTTTCCCTCCCCCCCCCTCTCTCTCCCTTCCCCTCTCTAAAATAAAAAATTTTAAAAATAAAGGTGAAAAGAGCGAGAATCATGGCCTCTCTCTCACAGACTACCTGGGACAGACTGTGTATCCGGAAGGTGAGTTTGAGTCATAGTCTGAGTCTGGGCCAGGAAGGACGCAGACGGTGACATGTGGTCTTCAGACCTTCGTGGAGCTGGAGGGAAGGAGCTGCTGTCCCAGGGCTGACAGCCCTGCTAAGATCCAGGAGTTCTACTTCTTTGTTGCTCTGCCAGGGGCCTCCAGAAAGACCACCAAGCTTGAGGAGGTTCCAAGGAGTGGAAAGGTTTTAATGAGCATCACAAAGGGACTGGGTAAGGGGGATACAAATTTCAAATCCAGCCTTTATTGCCATGCTTCAGGGGCTGAGCAGGAGGGAGGGGGCTCAACCCTGCTTATCTCTTCCCAGACCCAGAGGCAGCTGGAAGGCAGTCCCTGAAGTCTTTCCCCACCAGAGGGGTGAGGGGAAGGAAGGGGAGAGGTCTCTGCTGCAGATACCAGGAGCAGGAAGACCTGGAACAGCGAGCTGACCTCCAGAGGTCAGGAGAGACCTAAAATTAGGCAGGAATATCAGATGTTGGGAGGGTAGGTGGACTGAGGAAATTCTTGGGGTCCCCAAACAGCACTGAGATCTCAGAGGGCCCAGGCCCCCAGGGTCTGCTGGCTCCAGGGACTGGGACCCTGAGGGAGGCAACCCCAGACTGAGGTGCTCACAGAGGTCCTAACATCGTCCCCTCCCCCTGTTCGGCAAGGGTCTGGAGAGGGTCTGGAGGGAGAAGTGAGGGGGGGTGGGCCTGGGCGGGCAGGAGGCTAGGAAGAGTGTGAGGGCCGG
Source organism: Tonatia bakeri (assembly GCA_004024845.1). Classification (NCBI taxonomy): domain Eukaryota; kingdom Metazoa; phylum Chordata; class Mammalia; order Chiroptera; family Phyllostomidae; genus Tonatia; species Tonatia bakeri. The sequence continues at coordinate 75,847 of PVIA01003159.1, read as the reverse complement.
GCATGCAGGCAGTGCTGTGAGGGGACGGCGGGGTCCTTTAGCTGCTGCTCTGCTGCTCCTGCTCACGGATGAGGTTGGCAATGGGGCTGGTGATGCCGCCTATCAAGGTCCAGTACTCATCGAAGCTGATGCGTCCATCATGGTTGGCATCCAGGTTCTGGATGAGCTTGTCAGCAGCCTTGCGGTTGCCTGTGTCCTGGGGAGAAATGGGGTCAGCAGTGCTGAGAGTGGCAGTCTCACAGAACCCCGGGCAGGGCCCGAGGCAGAGGCCAGAATCTGGCCTGGGCAGCTGCTGCCCTTGGCAAACAGGAGCAGAGCCCTCACTGGCTCAGGCCTGTGTACCCCAAGAGAACAGAGGCTTGGGTGGGGTCAAGACCTGGTTAGAGGGTAACTCAGAAAGAGGGTAACAGAGGCGACACCCTAAGAGGACAGGGCTTTGGGGGCCGGAGAGAAAAAAGGCCCTTGGGTGGGGGGCCTTACCGTCAGCATGTGATTCAGCTCTTTCTGAAGCATCTTTCGGAAGCTGCTCTTGCTGATCTTGTTCTTGACTAGACTGTGCTTAGACACATACTTATAAAAGTTTTCCACCAGAACCACAACCGCCTTCTCCAGCTCCGTGTAGCAGTCTGCCATCTCACTGCCTCACTCCTCGAGGGTCCTGGGCACCGTGAGAAGCACAGATGAGAAGAGACCTCACTGGTCAAACCTCCTCCCACACCCACCCTGGGCCCTGTGTCCTCCAGGCTGGCAGGTCCCCCAGGAGGAGGAGACAAGGAAAGGGGGGCACAGGGTAGCCCTGGAATGAGAACTATGTGGCTCTTCTAATCCAGGTGTTCCCCTGCTCAACCACCTTAACAGGTTCTCCCGGCCCTTCCCCAGCCCCAGGCACTGGGCTCGTCAGAATTCCAGTGAGAGCAAGAGTCTGCCGTGGGAAGAGGAGAGTAAATGCCCATCACTCCGCCCTCTGCGCACCTGGCCCATCCAGGCCCCCTGCCTAGGTGCAAACACCACTAGGAACTGCCAGGATGAGCCAAGAGGGCTGAGGGGTAGAGGGTAGGAGCCATGTTCCCTCACCAAGACACCAAGATTGTCTGAGACCCCAGCCCCAGGCAACAAAGCAGGAGGCAGGGACCTAGGCTCTCCCCAGTCCCTTCAGCCAGTGACAGTGACTCTGGAGTCTCAGGCCATGGCCGCTCCTGGGAAAGGACAATGTCCTGATTCACTGACAGACATTCAGCAGACTCCCAGTCACACCCCGCCGGCCTAGCCTCCCTCAAACCCACCCCTCAATACACAGCAAGACCCAAGGACCCGACACCCCATTACCTAAAGAGGAGCTAGGCCGGGTCTGCCCCTGCTGGAGACAGAGCTGCAGCCAGCCAGAGGCCACAGTCACCCCCTCACCCCAGGACAAAAGACACTCACATTCCCAGCAATTACAGCCGTCTGAATAACAGGATATGAAGGGAACAGGCGGATCTACTCTGAGTCGCCGCCCATGCCCAGTGCCCCCGCAAGTGAACCAGGGCACACGAGCCTCCCCTCACGCCGCCAAGCCCAGGAATAAGCTACGGCCATCCTGCCCATCAGGGCCTGGCTGGGGAAAGGTAAACACGACCACTGCAGAGTCTGGGCATCCACAGTTTCAGTCCCTGCCCTTGCCACCTGCTCTCTAATCCCCTCGGGGCCCTATTTCTCTGTGCCCTCACCACCCAGCTGAAGCCTGCTGGAGCCGCACCTCCCACAGGAAGGCTGCCCGGACCCCTACCCTCCATGCCATTCTTCTTCCCCTGGCTCCCACAAACTCAGTCCGCGCAGTCCAGCGCCGCTAACCGGTGTGGCTGCAGCCTTTTCCTGGGTCTTGTCTCCCCAGACACCAGCTATTACTAGAAGCAAGGAAAGTGTTTCTGACACACAGCCACTGTGTTTTCTGAACCACACAGAAAGATAAAGCTTTGGAACCATTTTTTTTTCAATCCTAGATAGACAACCTCCCTACTTTTTGAATCTCTGCACCTGGCCTAGCCTGTATTGCTCAGCCCCGTGCTTTGATCATGGAAGATGGTCTATAAATGCCCTACTTCCTTCCAGCGCTGACGCCAGGTATGCAAAGCCCCTGACCACCCTTCTAAAGTTGTTTGTTTTTTGCCACATTTTTTCAGAAGGAAGAATGAGACTAGTCCAGGATACAGGAAGGAAAGAGTTGAGAGGATGATGGAACAGGCTTCACCATCTCTGAACAGGAATCCCGTCCTTCCCTCCCCTGGTATGTGGCCAAAAGGATGAAGGATGAAACCAGCACTGCAGGATCCTAAAAGTTGTACCCATTTCAGCAAGGACTGTACCCAGGCTACTCCCAACCAAGCTTTGTGAGTGGCAAGAGAGTTCAGAGAACACCCCCACCCTTACTCATCCCAGACTTTGATCCCTGAGTGAGGAATTCGGTGAGAAATAGGAGAGGAAAGGGAAAGAAATCTATCTGGAAGGGTGATAGGTCTTGCCCCTTCCCCCAAAGTCCACCCACCACCTCCTTCTTAGAGCCTATTCCTCTGACCAGAGGAACCACCACCCTTCCTTGTTAGCAATCCCCAATCCCTACCGAACTTCTGGCAGCCAAGTAGGCAGGACCCAGGTGAGCACCTAGGTGGTAATCATCCACCTGCTGTCAGGTGTTCAGATCAGCCCAGAGAGGTAGCTTCAGCAGTGCCCGGGCCTCCCAACGGCAGCCCCACCCCTGCACCTTGTAGTCAAATGGACACTGCTGGAGACATCTGGGTAAATGCCTCTCTGAAGGAAGAATGTCAGAGTGATAGTCAGATGACTCTACCTTCTTCCACTCTTCCTCCCTCCCCTGAGGGCCAGGAGACAGGCTCTGCCACTGATGTCATAGCCACCTGCTCCTCCCGCCTGTCCCATCCTCCCACCAACCAGGCTGGATGGTCCCAGGCACAGGACTGGGGCGAGGTGGGAGGTAGGCAGCCCGTTGTCCTGCACAGACTTGAGAGTCGGCAGACATGTACATCGGAGCCCTCCCAAAAAATGGGGAGACCACTGGTTCCCCCAAGGGCCCTTTCACCTGGGGCCCTCGCCCCTCCAAAAATGTTCTCATTGTCTTCTTGGCTGATTCATCACTGAGCAACCAGGAGGCCCTGTCCCCACTCTGCTCACCTGAGCTCAGCTTGATGACTTGATGACTTCTCCAAAAGCCCAAATTGTTTGACACCATGCTCCTGGGTTTCAGCCACCCCAGCCCCACCCTCCCACACCTACCCCAGTTCTGGGCCCCACCCCTCCAGGTGCCTGCTAATCATCCCCCATCTCTTCATCTCTCTAGTCCCCTTCGATCTGCAGCCTGAACATCCACATACTCTCCACAGTTCACCTTCCTCTCCCACCTCCACAAACACTTCTTGAGCCTTAAACTGTTTCCAAGCGTTGGGATATGTCCCCGGACTCCCCCTCCTAGTCACCATCCTTGTGCAGCCTAGCCCACTCTCAAGCCTAAATCGGGCATGCTCTGTGTTCCTTCCAACTACCTCGGATTTTTTCATTCATTTATTCACCATTCATTTGCTTATTCATTCATTGACTCATGCATTCATTTATTGACTCATTCATTCATTCTCACTCACTCATGCATTTCCTTAATTCACTTCACTATACAGGGAAGGCGTAACCTGAAGTGCTCTGGTAACACTTTCCTCAATTTCCTGGGCTATCTCACACTAACCTCTTCAGCCCCGATATCCTCACTTTCTGCTCCATGTTCTCATGGTCTTTTCCCAGTTCCAGAGGCTACCACCTCACACAAGTGCCCGCCTCACCCTCCCCCACATCACAGGACTCACTGCATTTAATTCACAATACATATACACAGAATGAGGGTCCTGCCATTCCTGATCCCCATGCTTGGGTAACCCATCTACCTTCTACCCACTTGTGTTTTTGGAGAATGTAGCCAGAGAAAGAAGGCAGCTCCTTTGAATGTTTTTCCAGAAAAGTGAAGTTGGAGGAGTTGTTGGTGGACACACACATGCACACACACCACTGCCGCCCTGGCCTCGCCGACGCCCAGAGAGCTCCTCACTTGTGGATGGGGAAAGGCTGAGCCGACGCATCAGAATGTCCAGTGCTCCCTCCCCCAGCTCCCCTGCCCTCGCCCCCACAGAGCCTCACCCCGCCCGGACAGGGCTGGGCAAGGGAATGCTCCCACAGTGCAAGTGGATCCACCAAACAAAGCCAGTCAAGCCAGGACCTGCCTGGGTCCTGAGGTGAATGAGAAGCTGCCCGGACTTCTGGCCCCTCTCCCGAAGCTCCCAAGCTCCCCTGGGATGTCACCCAGGTTCCCCCAGGTTCCATACGCCCTCCCAAGGAACTGCTCTCAAAGCACAACGGCACCTACGTCCAGGGACCTTCCTGAGTCCTGAGGTGGAGAGAAGCCACCTCAACACCCCTTAGGCTCTCAGGCTTCCTGGACCCCAACACCTCTCCCAGAACACAGCTCCCAGAGGCCAGTGAGGACTGTGTCCAGGGTCTGACCACCCTCCAAACCCCACCAGCAGGCATTTGCCCTTTTTCTGTTAGGGGAGGATCAGAGCAGCTGCAGGCAAAGCTTCCAGACATCCTGCCCAGTGGCCCAGCCCCTGGAGAGGAGCCCAAACAGCTGCTGGGCTGGGGAGGGGTCTTACCACCCCTCCACTCCTCTGAAGGCCTCTCTAGTCCCCAATCCCACCAGAATTCTCCATACGCAAACCAGCCTTTTGGGAAAGTTAATCATGAACGAAACCTCCCCCAGTCACTGGCAGGCCCCCCTCCCCAGGACCTTTTCACTGCCCCTTCTCCTGGCCTCCCAAGCCTGTGGGGCCTCTGGGGTAGCCCCAGACCTCCCAGGACAGTCCTGGAGTACTCACCTGCCTCCTGGGTTCACCTCCTCTCCAGCAAGGCTCTGAGGCCTGGGCTCTGGCACAGCCAAGCAGCAACCCTCGCTCAGCCCAGCCAGGACTCCTCCCCGCCGCACTCCCAGAACGTGTCCCACTCCCTCCTTCCCTGCCTGGCTGAGCTGGCTCAGTGGGGAGGTAGTGACTGAACTCCCTTTCACTTGGCCCTGGGATTGGGCCCTTGTTAAAGGGATACACACCTTTTTTAACACCCCTCCACCCCCACCCCAGTAGGAGTGGTGGAAGCTGGCACTCCCCCAACCCCACCCTCCTAGACCCGCAGGGCCTGACAGAATTTACCGGGCGGAAAAAGGAAGGGAAGGACTGTCACCTGCCCTTCTCACCTGGGTCACTGGGAGCTCAGTTTCAGGGGCCCCACACAGACAAGGTCAATTAGCTTACAGGCCAACTTGTCGAGTCACAGAAATTTCCTTGCTCTTGGGATTTCAGGGGTTATGCTTGATTTTTGTGCGTTCAAGTCAGAAGGCAGATACCAGGGGCCAGGCGCTGCCCCCCCACCCCCACCCCCCAGCTTCTAGCTCCAGGTCAGCCTACCAGGAGCTCTCCTGACCCCCATCCCTGGGACCTCTCAAGCGCAGCAGAGGATTCCTCTGGAAACTCCCTCTAGCTCTTCCCCAAACTAACCAAGGACACTGGCCAGTTCCGCATCTGCATGGGGAGGCAGAGCTGAAACCAGAGGGGACCCACTCACCAACTCCGACAGTTGTGACTTCACCTCACCAGGCACCCACTGTGCCAGGCTCTTTGCTAAGGACGTGATGCCTTGAGTTAGCCTTCTAACCATCCCATGAGGGAAAAACTATTAATATCCCCATTTTACAGATGAGGAAACTGATACCGAGAGCATGCCCACCTTTCCAAAGGTTCACGCCCAGGCTACCAGCCTCACATTTCCCTTGCTCATCAGCCAGGCTCTAGCACATCTGGGTTCATATCCCCAGGTGTGCACTCGTGCCTTCCCCTCCAATCAGAGGACCGGCCCACTGGCAAAGAGGAGCTCGTCCCTCACAGAGAACCAGGCTGCGCACCTTTTGGGCCCGAATCCATGAGGTGAAGTGGGTCTGCATTCAGTTCACTGACGACCACTGCAGCACCACACGTGCCCCCCACCCAAAGCCTCCACCCTGCACTCCGACCACCCCTCACCCAGGGCTCGCCAGCGGGCCTGGAGGGAGGGTGTCCAGTCAAGACATCTTTCACTTTTTCCATTTTTTATTAATCAAATGATACAAAACAACCATCATTCTTTAAATGCCCAAGCACCCAGCTGGTCCTCTGACTGAAGGTCGCAGCCTCCTTAGCCTGTCCGCCACCCTGCTCTCCCACTTCCCCTGCCTTAGCCCAAGGACAGTCCTGGGAGGAGGCTGGGGCAGAGCTGGAGGCAGGAAGAGATAGCATTGGACGGATAGCTAATTTGGGCTGGGGAGAGATTAGGAGAGGTAGGTTCTTAGAGACTATTTTTAATACAAAATATCCAGCCCTATTTTCAGCCCCTTTCAAGTCATTTCCCGTAGCCCAGCTCCTCTCTGCCTTGCACCCACTACCTAAAGGAGTGGCCCTTACACCATCCTCCACGTCCATCCCTGGCCCCAACCTGACCCGTGAGCCTCCCTCCGGTGGGGATTTCTGGACCATTTCTGGACCCATTAGCTCCATGGAGCTCCCAGGGATGAAGTGCAGAGACCCCCAGGATGCACTATATTGAACCTGAACCTTGCAGAGGTGAGACAGGTGCAAGCTGGGGAACAGTGTGGTGATGGTAAAGAGAGGAGTTTTATTTCCAGGCCCACAGTCTCTAAGCTCCCCCTTCCCCAACATCCCCCCACGGATCCCAGGGTAAGGTTCTCAGCTCCCCGGGACAGGGCTCCCCAGCTTCACGCTCTTGGCTGCTTCTCCAATCAGCTCCCAGAAACTCCCAAACTTTAGTTTAGAGTCGTTACAGCTGCCCAGGTTGGCGATTCTCTCTTCCAGTCCACAGTTGCTCTGAAGGGAGGAAAGACACCACAGCTCAGGGAGGCAGCGCCTTCCAATCTTCCCACCCGCCCTGCCCAGGGGCCGGAAGCAGGGCCTGAGCCTACCTGGCACTGGCGAGGGGGAAGGGCTAGGGGTTGCTAGTGCCAGGGGCTGTGGCTGTGTGGGCGGGGCCTTGAAGCACTTGCTTGGGAAATCAGTGTTCTGCCTGGTGTGGGGTCACCCCCTCAGTACCGGCATGAGGTGAGGCAGCTGCTGGGTCACCAGGTCATGTAGTTCAGAGGGGGTCAGCGTCTCCTTTCCACCCTCCACCGAGTACTGGTGGAAGTTCTTGATGAGGGTCTCAATGGCCCTTTCCACGTCACTCAGTTCCTGGGCATCCTGAGGGCAAGGGACGTCACCCACATCAGGGAGTCTCTACCCCACCCTACCACACCCTGCTTTCCCCAGGAACCTAGCCAGGCCAACAGGGCAGAAGACAGCTGGGAGGCACACAGGCTCCCTCCCACTCCAGAGCCCAGCATCCAGCCCTCCTCACCCCCACTGGCCTCTGCCCTGAGCTACAGGTTGGACAAGACTTCCTTCCCAGCACCCCAGCCCCTCCTCCCCAGGCAGGGCAGGTCTCAGCACATGGCCCAGGCATCCTCTTCCCGGGAGGCCTCCATCTGCATCACCCTGTGTGGGCACCAGAAAGGGGGTTGTGGGCACCAGAAAGGGGCGGTCTTATAGGCAGAGTGTGGAGGGTAGGCCAAGGCCAAGGTGAGGGAGAAGTCCCTGGGGGAACACAGACCCACACAGAAGAGGAGAAGAAAGTGAGAACAGAAAGACAGGCTAGGAATGAATGGGCCCACCTCAGCATTGGCTGACCGACACTGTCCCATGGTGCCTGGTGTGCCTGGTCCTTTGGTGAGAGTTGTGTCGTCCTACTGCCTGCCCTGGAGGAGCCGATGGCTCATGATCTGCCTGGAGGAGTGGGGAGGTCAAGGAGAGGGCAGATCCAGGGATTTCTTTTTCCACTAGCCCCTTCGGCTCTACCCCAGATATTCTGAAACCCAGGCTCCAGGAGCTAAGGTCACCACCCCCAAGCCAACACATTTAGAGAATCCCTTAGACCTCACCTTAGCTTCACTCCATCCTTCTCCTCCAAATACCCATTCAGTTCCATGCACACACACCAGCCTCCAGTGCCCACCCTCCAGCCTTTTCTCTGGCAGTCTAGTGTAGGAGAAGCTAATCATGCCCTTTGGACAGGGGGAAACCCATTTTGGGCGAAAAGCCCTAGGTAGCCTTACCTGCTGACAGCCTCTGAGACAGGACAGGATGAGCCAGCTCACCTGAGCTCAGCTCTTATACCTGGGGGAAGGGAGGGGAGGCAGGGGCTGGGCCTCTTCCCTAAGCCACCCCTGCTATTTCGGCTGCTTGGGTGGTGAGCCAGCTGTGTGGGCCCCACCCTCCGTTGGCCAGAGCTCCAGAGCCTGCTGCCATCCCTGCCAAGAGGAGGGAGCCATGGAAGGCCTGGTCTGAGGTGTCCCTGGCCCCAGATCAGGAGGCAGAGTCCTGAGAAAAGACAGGGGAGGAAAGGTAGGGAAGGGAGAAGGGGAAGGTGTGGCAACACTGTAGGGTCAACCTGGGGAGGAAAGGCCTGGCTGGAGGAATTGTAGGGCAAGGAATTGGTGGGCCCTGAGGTAAGAGCGGGGAGAAGCAGATGCTGATCAAGGCAGGGTCTGCAGTACAGAGGAATGAGGGACACGTGGGTTGAGAGAGGTTGTCAGGGACCCCCCTATACTTTGATGTCACACACACACACTTCTCACCTGGACCACTGTGGTCAGCGACACTCAAGCCTGCCCAGATCCCATCGCCCAGCCTTCCTCAGTCCAGATGGCAGAGAGGTGAATGAGGACCGGATCAGGAAGGAGCCAGAAAGGGGCGGCCTGGTAGAGGGGCCAGACTGGCTGCCGTCCTGACTTCCCTTCAGCCCCCCTCCACCAGTGCGCACATGTGCAAGGCCCACATGAGTTATCTGGCAGCTAATGACCTCTCCAAACTGGTCGGGCTGCCTGCTCCTCCCTCTCTCAGAGCCCCAAGCCTTCCCTAAGCCGGCCACTCCACAGCAACCACATGCACACAAACACACAGTCCACTACAGAGGATGTCATCTCAGGGAGCAGGTCCAGGGACTCAGCTCTCCTCACCTGACGGGGAGGAGGAAGGGAGAAGGGCAGGGGTCAGGGCAAGAATGGGGTGGGGCCCAGAGCCAAAGCTCATGGGCTCCTTTCCTAAACCCTGAGCTCAGAGCATACCTGATGAAAAAAAATAATAAAAGAGCCATTTTATTTTCACTTATTTTTTAAAAAGTATGTTTATCATAAAAATTTATATTCGTTATATTTATTTTTAAAGGAGCCACTTTAAAGTGAAGTCCAGCCGTGGCTGGTGTACCTCAGTGGATTGAGCGCAGGCCTGCAAATGAAAGACCAACGGTTTTGCTTCCCAGTCTGGGCCTGTGCCTGGGTTTCAGGCCAGGCCCCCAGTAGGGGGCACTCGAGAGGCAACCACACATTGTTGTTTCCCTCTCTATCTCCTTCCCTTCCCCTCTCTCTAAAAATAAATAAGTAAATAAATTTTAAAGTAAAATAAAATTAAAAAATGGAGTTCAAGGTGCCACCTCAGAGGTACTGCCTTGTTTATCTCACCCTTCAAACCTTTGGAATGTTAAAACTGGACAAATAACCTTTGGGATGGGCCTAAAGCATTGTAATCCAAACAACTGTTCGCAGAGATAATAAGAAAGCAGACTGAAAATTGAAGACATTCCTAAGAATTAGCATCATTATGTTAGCCTATCTTCACTTACAGAAATTCCTTCCTTAGCATATTAACACCATTAATAAACCTCTTAGCCCAGGCTGGTGTGGCTCAGTGGATTGAGTGCCGGCCTGCGAACCAAAAGGTCGCTGGTTCAATGCCCAGTCAGGGCACATGCCTGTGTTAGGGGCCAGGTCCCCAGTAGGGGGCACACAAGAAGCAACCACACATCGATGTTTCTCTCCCTCTCTTTTTCCCTTCCTTCCCCTCTTTCTAAAAATAAATAAATAAATAAAATCTTTAAAAATAAGAAAATAAAAAATTTTTCAATCTCTCCAGCTGTAATTATCCCCCTTCTCTTTCTCATAAATACTTCCCTTGACCTCAAGGGGAACACTATTTGAGTTTCTGCCTAAATCAGTGCTTCCAGAATATTTATTCTTTTGGATCTCAAATAAATGTTTGTTGTCTCACTTTGTCCTTTTATTTTTAGGTGACCAACCCCAATGCCCCTCCAAGGCCCCTTTTAGATAGGGCTCCCCTGTACTTGTGGTCTCAATGAGAGGCATCTGTTAGGGTCTCAATGAGGCCCTTCCGAGAGTGCCATTCTGAGGGCTCCTCTGGGAGGTCTCAAACTGGGGACACTCTGGGAGTCTCTCAATCCGAGGGCTTCTCCAAAAGTGCCTCAACCTGGGTCTCTCTGAGGAATCTCAGTCTGGGGATCACTCCAAGGGTCTCTCACTGTGGGAGATCCCCGCAGTGTAGGAACCCCCCAGTGTGGGTGCCTCTCTGGAATATCTCAGACAAATGGCCCCTGGGAGTCTCAGTCTGAGGGTCCCTCTCAGTCTGGGGGCACTTAGATAGAAGGTCTCAACCTAGGACCCTTTCATCGTGCAGAGGGAGCTTACATGTTCCTCTGGACTAAGAGCTGCCCCAGATGGACACCTGAGGGTATGCAGTGTCAGCCCCTGGAAGGTGGTACCCATTAGGCTGCCCCACCTCTGCTCCCTCTGGTGGCAGGCAGTGCAAGCCACATACCCCTTAAGCCAAGGACAGGGAGAGGGGCACCACAGCACTCGGAAGTTCTGCTTCCTGCAGGACCTCCCCCACCCTGACCCCACAGTCCTCGGACCAGAACCTTGTGTTCATCCTTCTGCTTCACCCCTGCTCTCGAGGGAGCAGGAGGGAAGGAGGGTCCAGTGTTCTAGAGCACCCATCAGAGGCTCTGGAATTTCGACCCAGTTCCACCTGATCTTGTCTTTGTGACTTAACCTCTCTAGAATCTGTTTCTTCATCCTTAATATGGCACTTAAAAATAGAATCTACTTCAAAGGGCTGTGAGAATTAACCAAGATAATGCAAGAAACAGCAAGCCTTCGACACATGTTTCCTGCTTTCATTATCATTCAATGACACAAACCCTAGGAATAAGAAAAATGGGAGCGAGCGCACGCCCGAGCCCTAGGAGGCACCTGGCAGGATGTGAATTACCTCACCTGCTCCAAGAGATCTGTCTGTCTGTCTTTCATATAGTCATTCACCAACCGTTTATTTACTGAGCAACTCCCCTGAGCACAAGACCTAGGTGTTAGATGCTGCATAATATCCAAAGATGAATAACATTCCTTGTCCTCAAGGAGCTCGTAATTTTTAGACCCACCCTCAGGTCGGGGCAGAGCTTTCCCACCCCTCAGTCTCAAGAGAAGAAATCAGGGTAGGTGTGACTAAAAAACATTCATATTTTAAGGAGGAGGTTTTATTTGGGGGAATGGGGTTCTGCATGGTCCTGCCCTGCCCCCCCCCCACCCCACCCTGCATCCTGGCCAGCAGGTTTTACTTCTTCCGGATCTCCAGGGCCTTCTCCTTCCTGATCTCCTTGGCCAACTCCCCAATCAGCCTCCAGTACTCGTTGAACTTGAGCTCTGAGTCCTGATTCACATCCAAGCTCTTCATCTTGTCATCCAAAGAGCCCACATCCTGAGGAGACACCAAAGGGAAGGGTGGGGTTAGAAACGAGGGCTGTCCAGACCCGGAGAGGGAAGAACTGCTAACTGTCATTCCCTTCCCTCAGGGACCATGAGGACCTGCCCCACACCTTCAGGAGGAGGCTGCAGCCCCAAGACAGAGCTGTCGTGGTGCCCAACTCCAAGGGGCAGCAGCACAGGGAGGTGGAGAACTTGATTCACAGCGCTCGCTGGGGAACAAATACTCCCAGCACAGCAGATTATGAACCACAAACATCACTGAGTGCAGAGCTGGGAAGAGATGCACACAGTGGGCCTTCACCTGCAGGTGCAGGTGGGTTCCAGCACAGGACGGCACCAGCCCTGGGATTTATCCAAGGACCTCCAGGGAGTCCTTGTAGACACAGACCTACTCTGACCACCCTCAGAGCCTACCTGGGCCACCCTCCTGCTTCAGAAAGCTGGAGAAGTTCACACTTGGCTGCTCATTTGCATAAACCTGATGTCTTCTCATTTTTCCATTTGAGTCACTAGCCTGGTAGATCAGGGGAATGGCAAAGACATGAGGTATTTGTTTTCCTAGGGGACCCTTAACCAAGTCCCTCATGACAGGCCTGTGACATCAAAGGACACCGTAAGCTGGACCACCACTATCAAAAGATTTGTTGCCAGGTAAACAATCACAACCAAAACGTAGACTGTTGAACAACGCATCCATGTCAAAGCAGAAAGGGGTGCCTCGGGCTGTTCCACGCTAAACATCTGAATCAACATTTGGATGAAGGCAGAGAAGACCTGCCAAATCTATCGATGGCACAAAGCTAATCCATAGAAGAGCTACACAAGAGTTTTTAAAAAGCCACGACCATACTTAATTGTGTATAATACTATAAGTAATGCCAGTGGAAGGCTAAGGTGCCCAGTGTAACACTATATGGGGAGGAAGAGAAAACACAATTAGTCAAGAGAAAGAAAGAAAAATATATAATAAGTGTTAGGAAAGAAGAGAGAAATGCACCTCTTACTATATCAGCAATTATATCACTGTGTACCTAGGGGAAAAAAAGAGAATCGTAATGGCTATCACTCCAACAAGTATAAGCACTTTACAGTGCTGACTGTTCCAAGCATTACGCTAAACACATTACACTCTTTGACTTCATTTAATCTCCACAATCTACTGGAATGAAAGACTCCCTGAGCACAGGGACCTCGTCCCTCTGGCTCGCTGCTGTGACACCAAGGCCTGGGAGACTGTCTGACACACAGCAGGTGCCAGCTCACACTGTGACCGAAAGCCTGGGACAGCGTCAAGACAGAACAGAGTACTGGCTGAATAAATGCAGGACCAATCCAACAAGAACATTACTATGAGTCCATTCCACAGATGAAAAATTAAGGCTCTGAAAGATTAAGTAACTAACCAGGGATGACATGCCAGAACCTACATTTGAACCTAGATTGTTTGACTTAGAGTTTATGCCTTTATCCACTATGCTGTATTACTCACCCCCCCATAAAAAAAATGATTAGAAAGGATAAAGTATTTGATATAATATTAATATTCAAAAACCAATAACTTCTATGTATATAAATAGTAATCAGTTAGAAACTATACTAAAAAAGATTGCATTTAAAATAGTAAAAAAAGAAAATAAAGCACTTAGCATAAATATAGAAATCTATCTGGCTTTTGTGAAGAAAACTGAAGGATATATGTGATATTGTGATTTATAAAAAATATATGTCTGGTCACTCAATGACCAACCAAAATACAATTCTCATATGTATGTGGTCTTCCTCCACAGCCCCAAACTCACAACTCCCAAAACCTTTGGAATTTCCTAAGTGTCGAGAGTGATGATGTGTCCTTTGATACGTAAGTGAGGCGAGCCCCACCATACTGGAAACTGGGTCTCAGACGATGTATTTAATATAAAAGAAAACTGGAGCCCTGGCAGAGTCGCTCAGTTGGTTGGAGTGTCGTCTCAGCAGGCCAAGGGCTGCAGGTTTGATCCCCGGTCAGGACACATACAAGAATCAACCAACAAGCTGACTGGTGTGGCTCAGTGGGTTGGACGTCATCCCCAAAACCAAAAGGTCACCAGTTCGATTCCCAGTCAGGGCACATCTCTGAGTTGTGGGCCAGGTCCCTGGATGGGGGTGAGCAAGAGCAATTGATCAATGTTGCTCTACCCCCCTTTCCCCTCTCTTTAAAAATAAGTAAATAGCAGACTTTATCAGCTCTCTCTGTCTCTCTCTCCGTGAGGGCAGAGAAAGTTTCACCCGGGAGCACAAACCCCAAAATAAAGCTCTTCTGCCTATTAAAAAAAAAAAGTAAATAAATCTTTTTGTTTAAAATTGTATTTATTTAGTTATAGAAGGGAAGGGAGAAAGAGAGGGAGAGAAAATCAATGCATGGATGCCTCTTGCACACCCCCTATTGGGGACCTGGCCGGCAACCCAGGCGTGAGCCCTGACTGGGAAGAGAACCACTGACCCCTGGCTTCGCAGGCAGGGCACTCAATCCACTGAGCCACACCAGACAGGGCGTAAATAAATCTATGTTTAAAAAATCAACCAATGAATGCATAAATAAGTAGAACAATAAATTGATGTTTCTTTCTAAAATCAATAAATTTAAATAAATTAATTTTAATAAATAAAAAACATACTTTTATTTAGAGAGAAAGGCTCAATAGTGTAAGATGTCAATATTCTTTAAAATATATATACATGATCCCAATTAATCTACAGGATTCTTTTTAACATGATTAAAGGTTACTAAAATTCTTCTTGAAAAATAAACATATGAGATCCGCTGGTAAAATTCTGAAAAATAAGAGAGAAACAAACTTACAGGTTATTAAAGCATATTATAAAACTACAGTAAATGAGCCCTGGCTGGTGTAGCTCAGTGGATTTAGTGTGGGCCTGTGAAACAAAGGGTTGCCAGTTCGATTCCCAGTCAGGGCACATTCCTGGGTATACGGGCCAGGTCCCCAGCGGGGGTCAGGTGAGAGGCAACCACACATTGATGTTTCTCTCCCTCCCTTTCTCTTTCCCTTACCCTCTCTTTAAAAATAAATAAATAAAATCTAATTTTAAAAAAACTACAGTAAATGAGATTGTTACTAAATAATAAACAGATAAATGAAACAGAATAAAGACACCCAAAACACATGGGAACTGGATAAATAATAAAGGTAGCATTTCACATCAGTAGGAAAAGTTTAATAAAATGAAGTGGGTTTTTTTAAAGATTTTATTTATTTATTTATTTATTTTTAAAGATTTTATTTTATTTTTTTTCCAAAGTTAAATTTACTTACTTTTTTTAAAGATTTTATTTATTTATTTTTTTAGAGAGGGAAGGGAGGGAGAAAGAGAGAGAGAGAGAAACATCAATGTGCGGTTGCTGGGGGCTGTGGCCTGCAACCCAGGCATGTGCCCCGACTGGGAATCGAACCTGTGATACTTTGGTTCACAGCCCGCGCTCAATCCACTGAGCTACACCAGCCAGGGCAAGATTTTATTTATTTTTAAAGTGTGTTTTTTTTTTAATATGTTAAGTTGGGGGAGATCTTTCTAAGCATGACATAAAACACAGGAGCCATTCAGGAAAAGTTGGAGAACTTGACTACATAAAAACTTTTAATATTCTGTTTGGCAAAAAACTACCCAAAATAAAGTCAAAGGACAAAGGGCAAATTAGGGGGAAATATTCACAACACACACAATAGATAAAAGCTGATTTCTTCATTCTATAAAGAGCTAGAAAAAAATCAATGTGAAAAAGAAAAACTCTTTGATGAAAGAAATACACAAGTGGCTCCCAGAAAAAGCAATACACATGTCCATGAAAAGTTTTTCTAATGTTGTATTTCACTCGGACCTTTAAGAGTAGTATAAATCCGAAAAAGTACCATTTTCACCTACTAGATGAAACTTGGCAAAAGTTAAAAGCTTGGTAACTTTTTCAGGGCTCCTCAGAGGCGGTCAGCTGCTTCAGGGGGAAGTTGAGCATCTCTTTCCCAGCCGCTGGTTGCCAGAAACTCACCGAAGTGGAAACGAACACAAACTTTGTTCCATTTATGAGGCATGTGTGACACAGAAGCTGCTGCTGATGCTCTGGGTGAAGAATGGAAGGGCTGTGTCATTCAAATCAGTGGTGGGAAAAACAAACAAGGTCTCCCCAGGAGGCAGGGCGGCTTGCCCTGACCCTGTTCTCCTGCTACAGAGTAAGGGGGATTCCTGGTACAGACCGAGGAGGACTGAAGAAAGCACAGAACTACTCAGGGTTGCATTGTGGAGACCAATCTCAGTGTTCTCAACTTGGCCGTTGTAAAAAAGCGGAAGGAAGATAGTCCTGATCTCACTGATATTACTGTGACTCGTGGACCGGAGTCCAAAAAAACTAACAGAATCCGCAAACTTTTCAATCTCTAAAGATTGATTATATCTGCCAACATGTTGTGAGAAAGCCCCTTAATAAAGAAGGGAAGAAACACAGGAACAAAGCACCCAAGAGTCAGTATCTTGTTGCTGCACACGTACTCCAATACAAATGTCAGTGAATTGCTCTAAAGAAACAGGGTAGAAAACAAGGAGAAGGCAGCAGAAAACGCTAAACTCTCGGCTAAGAGACTGAAGGAAGCCAAGAAAAACGCCAGGAACGGAGAGATTGCCAAGAGACGAGAGTCCACCTTTGAGTACAGTCAAAAACGATGTGGCCCTGACTGATGCAGCTCGGTTGGCTGGACGCTGTCTGTCCTGCAAAGCAAAAGGACCGGCTTGATTCCCAGTCAAGGCACTTCCTGGGCTGCGAGCTCGATTCAGTTCAGCCCCTGGCCAGGCAGCCAATGAAAGCAGCTGATTGATGTTTCTCCCCCGCTTTTCTCCCTCCCTCACCCTTTCTCTAAAAACTTAAATGTTTTTTAAAAATAGTATGGGTTCAATCCCCTGGTCAGGGAATGTACAGGAGGCAACCAATCAATGTTTCTCTCATGAAAGGATAAAGTTGGCACCGTTTGCTATCGTGGCACCATTTGCAAAGCAGGCCTATGACCTTGTTAAACAGGACTGCCATTTTATTCTTCTAAGTTTATGTCCCCAAGACTGGAAATAACTCGAAAGCAAGAGCAGAACATGACTAACTGCCCTCCATAGTTGCAGGCAAAGGATAATATTGTAGCAAACTGCAGCTTACGCAAAACCACCCAAATCTGTGTTGCAATGCCCCCAACAGCCCAGGGGCTACACAACAGCAACCTTGACACCCTTTTATAATCTAATTATAATCCGAAAAAAACTCAAAGCTCCCGCCCCTCAGTGCTGGTATATCCCTCCACACCATGCCCCTTTCCACTCTTGGTTTACTTCACTTTGCATAGCCTTCACTGCTTCCTCTATTTTGCGACCATACTCAACCAATTCTGTGAGCATCCTGATTACCAGTGTTTTGAACTTTTCTCTCTGCATTTTGTTCTCTTTGTGAATTCTTTATTTTTTTTAATATGAGTCTGTGTCTCTTTTTTTTAGATTGTATTTATTTATTTTTAGAGAGGAGAAGGGAGGGAGAGAGAGGGAGAGAAACATCAATGTGTGGTTGCCTCTCAGACACCCCCTACTGGGAACCTGGCCTGCAACCCAGACATGTGCCCTGACTGGGAATTGAACCAGCAACTCTTTGGTTCACAGGCCGGTGCTCAACCCACTGAGCCACACCAGCCAGTGCTCTTCATGAATTCTTTCACAGCCTGCATCACTGATGACCCTAACATCGCATATCAATGTTTTCTGTCTCTCTCTCCGTTCCTCTCTAAAGACAATTAAAAACATACCTACCTTCAGGTGACAATTTAAAAAAGAAAGAGTAATAAAATAAATAAGATCAGACATTTTTTAAAAAGCTTAGTAAGACTCAGTTTGGGCTTTAATTGTGCATCTAAAGAAAATTAATCTTTCTTCTTTCATTACTGAAATAAATACATTAGCAGGGGCAAGGAGAAGACTCTTATTGGGCAAGGACGTGGGAAACAGGCATTCACATGCACTGCTGGCAGCCATACAATGGGATACAAACTTGTTGGGAAACAAATTGGTAACGCCTATAAAAATTAAGAACAGTCATGACTTTTGACCTAATATTTCTACTGTCAGACCTTTCCCTTAAGTATGTAAAGATATACAAACAAGGATGTTTGCAAAAGGGGAAAAATGGACATAACAGAAAACTCCAATAAAAGATTGGCTGCACAAATTTGTGTTAACCCATATTAGAATACAATGCATCAATTTTTATTTAAAGACTTTATTTATTTATTTTTAGACAGAGAGAAAGGGAGGGAGGAGAGAGAGGGAGAAACATCTATGTGAGGTTGCCTCTCACACCCCACACGAGGGACCTGGCCTGCAACCCAGGCCTGTGCCCTGACTGGGAATCGAACCAGCAACCCTTTGATTCCCAGGCCGGCACTCAATCCACTGAGCCACACCAGCCAGGGTTCGCTCATTCAATATTTTATTGAGCACCTACTCCTAGTCAGATACTGCTCTAGGTAGAGATAAAACAGTAGATTCCTTTCCTCATGAGACTTATAGTCTTAGTAATGTACAAGCAGACAGTGCAGGTCAAGTTGTGATAGACACATTCTAAAAGAAAATAAAGCAGAATAAAATAATAGAGCTCGAGGAAGGTGATCTTTGTATTCAGTGGTGAAGGAAGACCATGCTGAGGATTTGCTGTTTGAGCAGAAATCTGAGTAAGATAAGGAATAAGCCTAACAAATACCTAAGGAATGAGCGTTCTAGACCAGGAGAGGAAAAGTGAAGGCAGTAAGTATAAATAACTCTCACTGCGTTTGAGGAGTTTCGCTACAAAAGAGAAGTAGAGATCTAGGGCATAGCCGGAGGGAGATATAGAATCAAGAGGGTTTGTTTTTTTCTTTTAAAGATGGGGTATATTGCAGCATATCTGGAAACTGATCAGAGCAATCTCGTAGAGAGGGAAATTTTGATGATGCAAGACCAGGAAGAAGAACTGAAAGGGTCAAGTCTTAAATAGGTGAAAAGGGATGAGACCCAGGACCCCAATGGGGGGTCTGGCCATGGGAGCACATACGGATCATTCATGGAAACTGGAAGGCAAGTGGGTGTGTGTTGATCATTGGTAGATTTGGGGCAAGGAGTATACAGATGCTGCTGACTGCTCTTACTTTCTCAGGGAGAAAATGTCTTAGTGAGAGGGAGAATGTGGAAAGAGGTACTAGAGTTTGAGGAGAAAGGAAAAGTTGTGAAATAATCATCTGAAAGAGCTAATAAATGAATCAACCAGGGAAATACAGTAGAATTGGCAGGCATCGCTGAGGGTCCCCTTGGGGTTGTGGTTACAGATTTCCAGTGAGACAAATCAACCTGGCGGCACCTTTTTCTCCAGCCAGATTCTGCCACGTGAGAGCGGACACGGAATGGCTGGTTTAACCGGCAAGGTGATGAAGATGGAATGTTGGATTTAAGCTAGGTTGGGATTTTGCCAGACAAGGACAGAGAGAAACAGAATCAGGGGTCGAGGGAGTGGTTATAATGATGAGTCTCAGAACCCAGCTGAGCAACGGGAAATGAGGACGCAAGCGATAATGATGGAAGACAGAAAAACGATAGGGAGTCACAGACACGCTGGAGTGGAGGAACCAGCTAGAAGTGAGGGGAAGCAGAGTTTGCACCCCAAAATAAGCTCTTGGGGATGGAAACTGAATACTTTAGACTGGTTATTTTTAAAAAACAAACTCAGGGAAAACCTTTGACCTTTCCCCTAAAAGCTTAAAAGAATTTAGATAGAGGACCTGCTTCAGGAAGGGAGCTATCATTATAGATTACTAGAGTTTACATGAATTAGGTGTGATAGAAAGGCCCATTGGCTACAAGTCAGTCCTCTCTGCGTCCCATGTTAAAGATGGCCCACGAACATTTATTTACCAAACATTTGTTCTGTCTCCATGTGAACTGCCTTCCTGCCCTTTCAAGTCCCAGACCACAACCCACTCACCCTTCTCCTTAGCTCCAGAACCACACAGAAGCCTCAACTGCCTGGGGTGTTTTCAGACCCCACATTCTTTGGAACCCCCACGTGTACATGTGTATGAACTTTGGTTATTTCTGCCCGTTCATCTATCTCATGTTAACTTGATCATTACGCTAGCCAGAAGAACATAGAAAGGTAGGATAAAAATTCATTTTTACTCCCCTACAGAGGAAGAGAATCGGAACAATGTGGGTAGAAGATAGAGAAAGGGAGGCTTAAAACTGAGATTTTGGAGGTGGTGTGCTTATTTTGGTAATGACAAAATCTGAAGCATAAACAGAGGAGTGGAATGCTGAGATGCAAGAAGACAGAATCTTTGGAAGTGAGGAGCTCAAGAAATGGAAAAGCCCAGGAGCTGGACGAGTAGTCTGTGTGGATACTGAGGTGAGAAGTACCAGTGGTGAGAAGAAAAACAGTAAGCTAGCACCCGAAGAGCTATAAGGAAGGCAGGAGGTATATGAGCTTCCAAGGAACTGGGCATCCTAGGAAGAAGAAAAGCACTAAGATCTGGAAGTAGCAATGAAGAGCAAAGAGCTCACTCCTGCACTTCCAGGCCCAGGGGAAGTTGTATTTGGAAGAAAAAACAGTCGTTAAATTGTTTGACAAAGCTATAGGAAATGCTGCACTTTCAGGAAAGAGCCCAAAGTTTCCTGTGAGAAGAGGAAGGGGAAAAGTCTAGGAAGTCTAAGGGTGGAGGGATTCTGCAAATGATAGACTGTGAGTTTCAGAGACTTGTTTGGGTTTGGGTTTTTTTTTCTTTTTTCTTTTTTTTAAGATTTTATTTATTTTAGAGAGAAGGGAAGGGATGGAGAAAAAGAGGGTGAGAAACATCAATGTGAAAGAGAAACATTCATCAGCTGACTCGCACAAGCACCCTGACTGGGGTCGGACCCTGCAACCCAGGGTATGTGACCTGAAAGGGGACCAGCAACCTCTCACTTTGCGAGATGACACACAACCAACTGAGCCATTCTAGTCAGGGCTGTTTGTTTTTCTTTTAAATCTACCTTCAGACACTTTTATGTGCCTGTGAATTTTCAGAAAAAAAGTAAAAGAAACTGTTGGCAGCCTTGGATGATGTACCAACCCAGAAGTGGATGAAATTTAAATCCCTACTCTGCCCAGTGAGGACAGAAGAAATGACTTTGTTGGGCGCATTATCGAGGTTATTCCCAGAGAGGGTGGAAGGTCACCACAGGTCACTGATATTCTACAACTACATGAACTACGGTAGGCTGTGGGGCTTTGGTGTGTGTTTAACAAACTTCTTCCCACAACCGGACCTCAGTTTCCATTAATTGTTAAGTGAGGAAAATAGGCCCACCCAGCTCTTTTGGTTTATGAACCTCCTGGAAGCAGCTCTGGGTCCAGTCTTATGTTTGTGAAATGAGACCAGAGAAGCACCGAGCAGGCACAGGAACCTAACAGCGTATTCTTCTTCTTCTTTTTTTTTTTAGGTTTTATTTATTCATTCATTTTTAGAGACAGGGGAAGAGAAGGAGAAAGAGAGGGAGAGAAATATCAATGTATGGTTGCCTCGTGCATGCCCCCTACTGGAAACCTGGCCCACAACCCAGGCATCTGTCCTGACTGGGAATCAAACTGGCAACCCTTTGGTTCGTAGCCGGCACTCAATCTACTGAGCACACCACCAGCCAGGCTAATAGTATCTTCTGATGGCAGCACAAAGCCCAGTAACACACTTCCCCCCAGACAGTGTTACCTAGTCACACACCAGGCAAGAACACCCAGAACCACTTACACAAGCAGACACCTACACCCTTCACCACAACACACCTGTGGTCACATTATCGTGCCTAGCAATATCATGTCACACACACAGTGTCCCACAGCCACTGTCTCCCAAAACCTCAGGCCCAGAGACCCACACCTACCTTGAGCAGGTGAGGCAACTGCTGAGTGGCCAGGTCCTTAAACTCGTTGATGCTGAGGCTGCCCTTCCGGCCCTCTCGCCCTGCAAAGGTGAAGAAGGTGGTGACCACTGTCTCGATGGCCGCCTCCAGCTCAGTCAGTGGCTCTGCTGCCATTAGGACCCTGGGACTGAAGTTGATGGCCTCACAGGGCTGACCTGCCACCGAAGAGTAAGGAGAGAAAGGGAGACTCAGGATAGACGGAGAGCCCTGTGCCCCTGCCCTGAGTCACCTCTCACGCCTCTGCCTGGAGGAGGCACTATGCAGAAGGAAGGAGGGGACAGGGATGGAGTTTGGGGCAGTGGAGCCCCTCGGTGTAGGCGGGAGAAGCGGTATTCACTTCCAGACCCCTTCCTCTCTAAATCTCAATCTTCTGAAGTGCCTGTGTCTTAAGGACCCCTTTGTGGTGGTCCCTCAGCCTGAAGACCCTCCTCTCAGAGAGAGGCTTTCACTCTGAGCATGGTCTTTGGAGCCCTCCCAGTCTCCTGGCCCCTCTGTGGAGTTCAGTCCCAAGGGTCCTTTCTTGGAATCTCACCCGGCCTCAGAGAGTCAGAAGGTTTGCCTCCAAAGCTCGTTTGTTTGTTAGGGAACCTGGGTCTTCACCCGCAGGCACTGCGTCTACTCCTCCCAGCAGAGCTGCAGGAATCTGGCAAATGCCAAGCTGTGGTCAGGGCTGGCTCCTTCAGGCCAGACCCGCCCCCCCGGTGGCCCCTCCCTGCTTCCACACAGCGACAGCTGGGCAGAGCACAGGACCCACCAGACCTCCCGCCCATTTCCGGGTAACAGCAGTCCAGGATGGGTCTCTCTGACTGCCGCAGTCACAGGAAGGTCTTCATCCAGGCACGCACAGCCCCAGGGCAGGGGGGGGGGGCTTGATGTAGGGGATGTGCCCACTAATCCTCCCTTTTCAGGCACCCCCCTACTCTCCCCCAAGGGACTGTGGCCTCTCCCCAAGCCACTTCCCAATCTAAGCGGGCTCTGGGGAGGGACCTGGGATCCCCAAGAGGAAAAAGGCTCCCCATGCCCTGACCTGCTTGGCTCAGTTGGTTGAGCGTTGTCCCACAAAGAGTCACCAGTTCGATTCCTGATCAGAGCACATGCCTGGGCTGTCCCCAGTTGGGGCACAAGAGGCAGCTGACCTATGTTTCTCCCTCCCTTCCCTTCTCTCTAAAAATAAATAAAATCTCTTTTAAGAAAAGAAGAAGGCTCCCCAGGCTCCCTTCAGAGTTAGGGGGACTCACCAGGACAAGTCACAGAGATGGGTTGATGCGTGCGGAGCTGAGGTTTACAAGCCCGTCAGACTGGGAGGCAAACTGCTCCTAAGCCCAGAGGTGTCAAGTTTCCTGGTTGATTCTGAAAACGGGAGACGCCCAAACAGGGGCGGGGGTAGGGGGAGGCTGCAGATCGCCAATGGAAAGAACCAACATAGGGAGCACTGAGAGGCCGAATCTAAGAAACATGCGTCTCAGAATGAGATCCCACAAAAGACCCTGCAGCCCAAGATCATCCCCTCAGAGGATTCCAGAGAGACCCCACAAACAGGGGAATCAGAGTGAGACCGCACAGAGGAGACCCCAGATTGAAATCCCTCAGTGGGGTCTCATACTGAAACCTCTGAGGGAGACTTCCAAAATTAAATTATTCACTCAGGGGTCCCCTCACTGAGACCCCCTCAATGCACTCCTCCCCTTCCCTGCCTAGCTGGCGACAACTGGGTACTGTGGGGTGTGAGGGGTTCTCAGCGTCCTTCCCAGGACCTTTCCCTGCCGACACCCCCCTCCCTTCCTCCTGGGCCCTGCCTGCTGGGGGCCAGCAGCGGGGGAGACGCAACCAAGACTGGAGAAGACACAGGGCAGCTTGTTCCAGCACAGAGGGCGCCTCTGTCCACTCCTGGCCCCTTGCCCCACTGGGTGTCTGTGAAGGGGTGGAGCTGGTGGAGAGGTGGGGTCAGTGGGGGAAGGAGGACTGAAGACAGGTCTCCCGACACAGCTCCAGTAGCCACATTTCAGCCTTGTCTGTCTGTCCAGAACCTGCTCCCACCTCAGGCCCAGGCTGACAGTGAGTATCCTGCCCCAGCCCTGGCCAGCTTAGGGGAAAGGGGACTTCAGCAGGGGTCCAAGACTTTGGGTACAATGGCATTGTGGTGCACTGAGGTGAGGGTCTGGGAAGAGTTTGGATGATGGCAGTTCGGGACTTGAGGGAGACAGGAACTGGAGGCAAATGAAGGTCAGAGGGCTATCTGGGAATGAGGTGAGCAAGGCAGCCTGAGGGGAACGCAGCCACGGAGCTTCCAACAGACCAGGCCCTCTGAGCAGGGAGCCCTCGAGTACTCTCCCAAGGCTTCCTCCACCTCCCAGGCCGTGGGGATGGGACCCAACCCTTGGCTCACTTCCAGTGAGGTAAGATGGTGCAGATGGAACAGCTGTTTCTGCCCACCCCCCTGCAGTCTCAGCCTCTGCCACCCCCAGCCAGCTGTGCCAAGATCTCAGGGCCCAGGGAAGACTGGGGGTGGCAGAGCACAGACCATGAGATTTCAGGAACGGGGGCAGTAGGGTACTATACCCACTCCCAAGGCTCACTTCACATAACCTTCCCTTTCTCCTCCTCCTCTTTCTTTGCCCAGACCTCTAGATTCCTCTTCCCCCGGTTCTTTTTTGTTTTGCCCTCTTCCTCCTCCCTGCCAAGATCCTCTCAGAACTGCTCCTACATAAAACACCTGGCTGCTCAAGAGCTCCAGGCAACCTCCAGGAGCCCCTCCTGGAAGGGGCCAGTAACTGAGCCCCGGCAACCCTCCCTCACATGCTCCTTATCCCCTCCATCAGCCGGGCTTGGATTCCATCTCCCCCATGTCTCTGTGACAACCACTTCTCATGTCCGGAGTTCAGGTGACACTCACAAGGGCCCCATTGAAGAGCTGGGATGTCATTTGATCAGGGCCCATTGTCCAGCCCCTCAGGCCTGGGACAGGATGGGGACACCTGATCTGAGACACCTGAGCTGCCCCCTGAGGCTGTGGAGGGGTTGACTGTCCCAGGACCAAGGGAAAGAGCCCCCTGGCTTAGCAGTTTCCTCTCCTCAACAGACCCCTCCATTTTTCTCCCCCTCTCTCCCAGACCCTTGAACTCAAGAGTTCCTCATCTCCCCCAGTGCATTCCAACCCCTTCTCCCCGCTGCCCCGTCCCCACATCTACCAGGCCAGGCCCTTGGGATAGGAGAGCTGGCAGCAGGGGACACAAGTCTCCTCTCCTCTTCCCTGGAAGCTCTGGCTCCAGGGCAAAGGCTCAGACACTCCTCTCTACCTTCCCACCACCACCCAACAGAAGGGCTGATTCTGCAGAGGAGTAAAAGGAATCAAACTAGACGTAATGGAGGCACACCCCAGGGAGCCAGTGTGCCGTATTCAGGACAGAACAGAGTTGAAGGACCAATAGAGGCCCCCAGTCCACTGACAGGAAGCTCAGAGGCAATGAGACTCTCCCCCATGAACCCTGGGCCGCCCGCTCAGGCTGACACCTTCTCCATCAGGTGTCCAAGGGCACCAGACTGACTCCTTGCTAGGGGTGGGCAGCAGAGTCTATAGAGAGGAGCCCAGCCCACCACACCCAACGGCAGAGCTTGGCTATCCTTGGCAAGCAATGTCCAGGGTAAAAATAGAGCCAGAGGAAGCTTGGCTGGGTCCTGTGACCACCCCTGCCTCCCTGTCTGCCTCCCCGCCCTCCTCAGCATCTGCTCAGGCAGCCAGGAGACGCTGCAAAGCCCACTGCAGGTCTCCAGAGCCAGCCCTGCTCCAGCTGTTCTACCTCCATGCTCTCAGCCATGACCCCCTCTGGTTGGAGTACAGACTGAGGGGCACAGAGAACAGCTGTGGACTCAGATATATTTGGGTTCTCCTACGTCATAAAATCCCAATGAGAGGTAAATTGCAATGGCAATGAGACTCCAATCTCATGGCTATATGGGCTGTGGGACCAGGGCCAGGTCTGAGGACTCCCCTCACCCTGACCCCAGATACCCTGATCACGGTTCCCAGCTCACTTCCATGGTGGGGGGTGGGTAGGTGAGCTGCGCAATGGGTTCTGAGCTGGAGACGGCGATGGAAACTCTCATCAATGTGTTCCATGCCCATTCGGGCAAGGAGGGGGACAAGTACAAGCTGAGCAAGAAGGAGCTGAAAGAGCTGCTGCAGACCGAGCTCTCCGGCTTCCTGGACGTGAGCACAGGGCCAGGGCGGGGTACAGGGTGGACTGGGTGAGGGGCGGGGGAACAGAGTGGGCATCTCCCTGCCATCTCCCCACCCCCTCCCGGCACAGCTCATCCATCTCCTTACTCTCTTGGTTCAGGTCAAAACGCCCTGATATATTGATCACCTATTAAGTGCCAGGCCCTCTGTAAATGCAGCAAAAACAAGGTGCGCAGTCTAGAAGGAAAAGACTGACATTTGAATGTAAAGCCTGAACACCAGGAAGCACACAGAGACTAACAGAGGTGGCAGAAAGGATTATGGGAGATATTAACCTGGCTGAAGTGGGACAGCTTCTTCAAAGATGTGGGGCTTGAGCCATAGATTTCCAATGGAAGATTATTAGGATAAGTGTAGGCATTTCAGAAGGTATCTGCATGAATAAAAGCATGGCAGAAAGAATATGCAGCATGCTCAGTAGTTCTGACTGGAGTGAAGGATGTAGAAAAGTAGGCTAAAGAAGTACAAAGGCACCAGCTTTGAGGTTTTATTAAACCTGGGTTCAAATTCTGGCACTGCTACTTTCTAGCTGTGTGGCTTTGGACACATTTAACCACCAACTGTCCATTTGTTTCTTTTTTAGGATGAGAATAATGAAATCTACTTCATACTGTTTGTGTTACAATTAAATTAGACAATACTTATAAACTCCTGGTATAGTGTTTATCCACTGTAGACACTCAGCCTATAATAATTAATGTTATTACTCTGCTTTGTTGAGGAGCTTATTCTGTAGCCAACAGGTCACAAGTGTTAGTTCTGAGGCGGGAAGTAGAAGAGTCCCATTAGATGTAGTTCTCCTTGCTTACCCATGCCTCCTCTCCCCAACCAACCACCTCCTTTGCCTCTGACTTAGTTCTATTCGTCTCTATACAACTGCCTCTCCACCCCCTCCCTGCGCAGGCCCAGAAGGATGCGGATGCTGTGGACAAGGTGATGAAGGAGCTGGACGAGAACGGAGACGGGGAGGTGGACTTCCAGGAGTACGTGGTGCTGGTGGCCGCCCTCACAGTGGCCTGTAACAACTTCTTCTGGGAGAACAGTTGAGCAGACAGCCCCAGCTGGCAGCGCCCTCCCCTCTGTACTGCCACACCTGCCTCTGCACCCTGCTTTCCTTTCACCTCACTTTTCCCTCCCCACAATCTCACCTTTGCCCACCCTCCAACAAGGGCGCAAGAGTAGTGGGCCAGTCCTGCAACTCGTGTTTCATTAAAGGCTCCTCTCTCGCCAGCTGCTGTGTCTCCTTTGGACCCTGGAAGTGGGCGGGGAAGGGAAGGTGGCTCACTCCCAACTTGTCTAATTTGGGGCAGTATCTTATTTGACAAGAAGTCAAGGGACCATTACATCTTCCTACCTGAGGAATGCTCAAGGCCCAGGAAGGTAGGGGTTCAAAGTTCCAGCTGGAAGTGGATGAGACCTTAGTTTCTCAGCTGTAAAGCCAGAAAAAGAATTTCCCTTCAACCTTCAAAGAATATTTAGAGGATCTTCCATGTGCTAGACATTGTGTAGGAACATGGGATACAGCAGTGAACAAAACAGACATGACCCTTACTCTCACACAGGTGAACTCCAGTAAGGGCACCAGACCACTAAACCTATACACATAAGTGCTAGGAAGGAAAACAAAAGGATTCAGACTGGCATATATAGGGGTGGGAGTCAGGGGGAGGGGTGCGGGAAGGTTGAAGATGTGTTCATTCACTCATTTATCAAACACTTGAGCATTCTGTGTACCCAGGCTTTAGAAAAATCCCATATATGTCTGTATCAAAACTGACATGGATGGCAGATAGGGATCCCACACAAACAAGAATTTAACAATATTCAAGCCAAGCTGGGGAGGGGAGAAAGTGAAGAATACCGACTGGGCTGTGGTAACTGGAGCAGAATCCAGTAGATGTGGGCTGTTAGCACTGGCCCCCACAGGCCTTGTCTGGGGCGATCACAGCATTCCACAACTGTGAATGAGAGCAAATGAGAATGAAGACAGCCAATGCAAATTACCCAATTCCACTGGTCCCTTAGAGAAACGATTTCAGTCCCACGTAAAGAACTTTAATCAGCCCTGGCTGGTGTAGCTCAGTGGATTGAGCACCAGCTGCAAACCAAAGGGTTGCCCGTTCGATTCCTGGTCAGGACACATGCTTGGGTTGCTGGCAAGGTCCCAGTACAGGGTGTCCAAGAGGCAACCACACACTGATGTTTCTCTCCCTCTTTCTCCTTCTCTACCCCTCTCTCTAAAAACGATAAATAGAATCTTCAATAAAAATAAAAACAATTTCAGACAAAGTGACTTAGCTGGGACATGGCTGGGAAGGTGAAATCCCTCCCAGACCCAACCGCAAGGCCTTGGCCTCGCCCCCTCATGATCTTGGAGCACTCAGACCGGTACTTTGCTAAACGCCCGCCTTCTCTCTAGGACTCCGCGATTCCTGCGCAGGCGTAACACAAATCTTCCTACCTCCTCCCCTCGTTGTGCGCGTGTCTGACGTGTGACGTATGGCGCCGACGCCATTTTATCCGGTCCCACACCGCACTGGGCGTGGCGGCCATTTTGTTTGGGCACCGAGCGGTAGTTGGCGGCCGCGGCTGTGGTGACACAGACGAAAGACAGGAAAGGGCAGGCCAGGCGAGCAGGTGGACCGGTTGACCAGACAGCCAGCCAAAAACAACGAACTAACCTAGCAGTCCACCGTTTACACATCTAGCCAACCGCCAAACAAGTTAACCCGAGCCCCTCCACCATCAACTCAGGTTCGGCCGGCTTCCGGCCCGCCTTCCGCAGCAGTCGTGGCAGCCCCGGGAGGAGCACTGGCGTCCTTTTCCTTCGGTAAGTTTCCTCAGTGAGAACTCAAGTCTTGGGGAGCAGAAGGGGCCGGCACACCGGCCGGTGGTGGGCTGTGGGAGCACATACGGCGCCGGAGTGTGGAGGCCCCGGGGAGGGGGCGGAGCCCCGGGGGAGAGGCAGGGGCAGCGGCAGCGGCGGGGGCGGGCCTGAATTGGAAACCGGTGGCGGGATTGCTCAAAAAGGTTGGGATTTGAAATGGGTAGGAAGGAAGATAGGCAGATGGAGCAAAGTTGGTGGTCTTGCCAGGGCTTTGAGATGGTGGGGAGATGAAATGAGGATTACGGGACTTCGGGGAACGTTAGAAAATAATGGCGGCTTTAGGGTTAAATTTCGCAGAGCAGTATGGGGTAAAACGCCCAGGTGAGTGCCCCATTAGGAAACTTTGCTCCCACCACCAGGTCCCCAGTCCCTTGCTCAGGCCCCTACCTGATTTTGGAGTCGAATGTCAGTTTTGAAGCCGGTTATGCCCGTGTCGTCTCTAGATGAATGGTTCTTGATTTCGGCTGCATGGACCCACCCTGCAACTCTGACTAGGGGTCGACCTTTTCGCTCTCTGGGAAGATGCTCAACTAACTGAGCCACGCTGATCAGAGCCGCTTCTGCACTTTTTTTTTTTTTTTTTTTTTTTAGATTTTATTAATTAGAGGAAGGGAGGGAGAGAAACATGGATGTGTGGTTGCCTCTTGAGAACACCCTGTTGGGGACCTAGCCCTCAAGCCAGGCATGTGCTGTGACTGGGAATCAAACCAGCAACCCTTTGGTTCCCAGGCCGGCACTCAATCCACTGAGCCACACCAGCCAGGGCTGCTTCTGGACTTCTTAAAGCGCTGCTTGCAACCAAGGTTTTTTCAGAAAGGACTCTGCTAGATGAAAAACCAAACTCCTAACACCTCCTTTAGCTAGGCTTAAGTCTGCCATTTTGAAGGCTTTGGCAGATTATTTTCTGCCCTGTGCCGTGGTCTTGGAGTGTATTTGACAGAACTAGCTTATAAACATAAACACCTGAAATGAGTTTAGTGTGCCCGTAAGTAGTCTTTGATATAGGCCTCTCATTCATTATTGTTTTGGGCCTTTGGCCCTTGTAGAAATAAGGTCGTTGTTACTTTGATTTGCTCATTCTGCCTATTGTCCTTTGTAGATCCTCGAGATTTGAAGATGGCTGCACAGTCAGCGCCGAAAGTTGTGCTAAAAAGCACCACCAAGATGTCTCTAAATGAGCGGTGAGGCAGCCAACAGCAACTTCAGCTCATTGATAAGAAAACATTACTTAAATTGGCCCTGGGGTCCAATGCACAAAAACCAGTTTTAAAGTAAATACCAACAGAAGGCTACAGACCTCTGTTCATAGTTGCATCTTATTTATGTGGTACACAGAGCAAATTGGGCGGTTGTTTCAAAACCCCTTATCAGTAGATTTTTATGTTAAGCTGTCTGAAATATTAATCTGGTGGGATGTATTTTAAAAAGACTCCTCATACCCTCCCTTTTCTTCACGTTTTTTTAACATTGATACAGGGATGGTGCAGCTTGGTAGCACAGTACCCTGGCTGCAGTAGGCTTGCTGCCCAGTCCAAGGCCAGCAGTGTTGTGTCTGGCCTGTAAGAGGCAGGTAGCAAGCTTTAAATATGTCCAAAGGCCCTTGAATGCCATTCTTGGACCTTGTAAGAGGCACTTGCTTTTGCTCCATTTCACTTTCTTTCCATTCTGCTTTTAGTTTGTTTTTGTTTTGGATTCTCTTACAGTTAAGTGTTCTTCTCTTCCATTCTATTAAGCTTATTTTTTTGTGGAAAGACACATCAATTTGTTGTTCCACTTATCTCTGCATTTCATTAGTTATGTGCCCTGACCTGACCAAGGATTTAACCTGTAACCTTGGCATATCGGGATGATGCTCCAACAACTGAGCTGCCTGGCCAGGGCTAAAAGAGTGTCTGTACCAGTTTTAAACAGTTGAACTAATCTAACTTTTTCAGAAGTAATCAATTGAAGTCAGAAAAAGTAATCATTTGAGACTAAGAAAAGTGAAGATATTCAAAGGCAGTTTGTGTTAATGAGAGTTCATTGACTGCCTTTGACCAGTGATTTTAGTAAGTTGATATTCGACCATTGTATATTTTCACTTTTTCTGAAGTATATTTGCTCCTTTTCTCTTAGGTATGATATACTAATTCTTCATATTCAGATAACTAAGCAAACATATATATATATAAAATATGCACTCCTGTCTTACATGGGTGCATTATTTTCATAAGTTTTGGGGGTGCTCTAGTCCTTCCTTATATTTGCCCTTAAAATACACCCTCAGTTCTCCAGGGTTTTGGCTTTCTTCGTTTGTCTTTGAAACTACATCTCCTGTCTCGTGTTGTCACCATATCTGCCTATTGCGTGTATTTCATACCTTCTGCCTCTCTAAAAGCTGTTACTTGAGCCCTTGTTATCACTTTTGATTGAATGTGCTGCACTTAGCTGCATTTCTGAGTTTCTGATTCTTGCAAGTTTGTGGAAGCAGAGGAGTCTTTCACCCACATCAACCTTGATCTAAGTGTACCACTTTACTTAAAAGTTCGTGGGATCTGGAGTTCCTGGTCTAGCAAGCCATGAAAATGCCAATAAATGTTTTATAATAAAGCTTTTATTTAAACATCCATTTTGTTCGACCTTGAAGCTTTACTAATATGCTGAAGAACAAACAGCCGATGCCAGTGAATATTCGGGCTTCGATGCAGCAACAACAGCAGCTAGCCAGTGCCAGAAACAGAAGACTGGCCCAGCAGATGGAGAATAGACCCTCTGTCCAGGCAGCATTAAAAATTAAGCAGGTGAGAGAACAGGTCTTAACGTTCCAGAAGCAGCTGGTGGTTTCTGTCAGGCAGTCCACTAAGACTGTCAGGAGCGATTCAGGGCAAAAGCTGAAACTTCTCTGGAAGAAAGAGAAGTTTCAGAGAATTCCCATTTTGGCAGGTACCAATAAGTAACTTTTTGTTGTCTTTCTCTTTTAGGGAATTTGCCATCAGTGTGGCCTGTTTCTTTGTTAGCAGTGAATGTTAATCTGTTATTTTCTGATCCTTTGCCCTTAAAGTAAATTCACTGGCTTTTTCCACAAAGAAATTCTAGTTGCTGTTTTAGAATGACCTTTAAAAAAAATCCTTTATTCCTTGTTAAATGATTTACAAATTAGCGAGATGATACTATTATTTCTCCCCTAGTCTAGGGAGTCTGAATGGCCTTAGTCAATGGCTTTTAGTACTAAAATGTAGAAAATGTAGGGTGACCCTCATTTCCACAGCAGCTAAAGTTTTCTCAGTAGAGCAAGAGCACTGAGTAACTAAAAATTAATGGGTTCTCTTTCAAATTTTCAGTAAGAGATAATCCTATTCAGACCTGAAATAAAACCTGCTCTTTATTATTCATAGACTTTTTATGCAAGTCCGGACAGTGGCTGTGGAAGGATATGTCCAAGCTGTGGCTGGGCGTCTGGAGGGCGGTGCCATGCAACTGTAAGGACTTTAACTAGTAGCACTGCATGGCTGTGCATAAATTCAGCAGTTAAATATAACCCTCACCCAGAACCGTTGGGCTCACTGACCAAAAATAAACAAGGCCTTCTGCTTCAGCTACCTTAAGCCTTGGAGTGACTGCGTTCGTCCCTGACTCAGGAAAGTAGTAAAAGGCACCACCATTTTCCAAGAGTAAATACAGAAATTGCTGAAGATATGTCTCTGACAGATTATTCCAAAGGATCTTTTAAGCTTTAAATGCAGAAATAGCCTCTAGAATGGTGCTGTCCGATAGAACTTTCTACAGTGGTAGAAATGTTCTGTATTTGTTTTCTCTAGTACAGTAGCCACTAGTCCACAGGTGACTTCTGAGCACTCAAAGTGCAGCTAATGGAATTGAGGGACTAGAATTTTTTTTTTTTAATGTGTAATTTGAATAGCCACATGTGGCTAGTTGCTATCTTTGCACGCAGAACAGCTCTAGAGTAGAAACTGGATGACAGTAGTGGATGTCCTTAAGCTTCCTGACAATGTTAGAGACCAGTGTTGGTGGCAAATAAGGCTTGGGAAGGAAGAATATTCTCAGGATAACGGGACACAAATGACATGTAGAATGAGGTATGCTGTCAGGGGAGTGATGTGATGGGCTATTATGATTGCCTACACCTGCTCACACTAGGTGCATAGTGTTCAGAGCCTGCTCCTCGGATTAGAAAGAGTTTATGATCTTGTGCTAGAAAGCTAATAATAACAACAACTTAGAACATACAGTTGCAAAAGAAATCATTGGTAATTGCTTATGGGTGAAGTCTGAGGGTACATAGAATTTATTTTCATTTATATTGACTGATGGGTTTATAGGAAAACAGGTTTGCTAAAGCCTTGGTTGTGTTCAAGGCTACACAGTCACCTTCTTTGAAGGAATTTAATTATTTGCAATGTGATCTTAATGGTTTTTCTTTTAGGGACAGATTATTGAAAGTCTTCATCTCTGGTATGTCCTTGTCCTCAAGTGTGGTCCTAAGTTTTGTGATTGTAGCCTGTCTTTATGCTAATGCAAATTTGCCTGGCTCTCTATGGAGATACATTTGAGTTGTATGTTTGTTTTGAATTAAAGGTCATTACACTGGCTTTATGGAGCTATTTGCAGGGTTTAGAGATGGAGTTGTGGCTACTTAAGAAATGTAAGAAAAGGAAGTTTGACTTTGTGTTTGTTCACATCCTTTGGTAGAAAGTAGACCATCTAGACATACATACTCAGGGAAAATGGAACTCATTGAGAAATCAGATGTTGTTCTTAAGTCACAAGAAGTCAGATGAATTTTTAATTTAAATTTTGCCCAGAGTGTGATGAACTTCCTATGGTGCTTGAGTAAACCTTTGAAGAGAGTGGTAGTTTTTAGGCAGGTATGAATCAAGTCATACATTGTCAATGTGTGGTTTAAAAACAACAGAATCAGGATTTGAAATATAGTGTCCTTATTAAAACTTAAGTTTCAAGTAGTGGTATATGACTTAGCCAGACTAGCAAGATAATTCGTGGTGATGCCAATTTCATGGGACCATACTCAAGCCTCTTAGAAGCTCAATCAGAATTCTTTTATACCGTGTTTTGAGGTGAAGACCTGCTTCTGGTGTAGCATCCTTATGATACCCATAGCAGGTTTAAGTGCCTCACACAGACATCTCACTGGCTTCGTTTTCTCTGCACTTTGAGTTACCACATCCCACTGGATTGCTTTTTTTGATCTCAATCCCCCAACACCTTTTCTTCCAGAAGAGCTTAAAGCAGCGCCTGGGTAAGAGTAACATCCAGGCACGGTTAGGCCGACCCATAGGGGCCCTGGCCAGGGGAGCAATCGGAGGACGAGGCCTGCCCATAATCCAGAGAGGCTTGCCCAGAGGAGGACTACGTGGGGGACGTGCCACAAGAACCCTACTTAGGGGCGGGATGTCGCTCCGAGGTCAGTGCTGTGTACCTGATAATTGTTGGGTCCCACCCCCTTTCTTTTTTCTCTTGGGCTACTTATGGACGCATTGGTTTAACATCTTTAAGCCTGAATTTGTATTAACATAATAACTTGAAATCACATATATTTAATAGTGTTGCATGTCCTTTTATCAGTACCATTCCTTTTCTGATAATGTGCAGTGGTGAGAGACTCTGACCTGCATAACAACTGGTAATCCATGTCATCTCCATTCCATTTTAAAGCACCCTGCTGCTGCTTGAATCAAAGCACATTCAAGTTCTAGAAATAAGTCAAGTCTAAGAAATGTATGGGTCTGTTGGCCTGTGTCTTAACCAATCATCTCTTTTCCTGGTGCTAGCAAAATACATCTGTGAAAAAGAGAAGACAAGTTGACCCATAGCACTTAGCTATGTATTACATTTGGGTCACTGTTTTACTATTCCCTATATAGTTCTTGGCCCCAATAAGAGTGTAT
Organism: Tonatia bakeri; assembly: GCA_004024845.1. NCBI lineage: Eukaryota > Metazoa > Chordata > Mammalia > Chiroptera > Phyllostomidae > Tonatia > Tonatia bakeri. The sequence goes on along the minus strand of PVIA01003159.1, from coordinate 41,099 downwards.
TGAGAGCAGGAACCATATCATTTATTTGTAAATCTATTGTAATGTTAGATGCCTGTCTGATTATTCAACAGATATTTATTAAATGTATGTGCTTACTGATTACTTTAACTCCTCCCAGGTTCTTCCAAAAAGATTTTTGGTCAGACTTGTTGAATTGATTGAATAAAGAGCATCTTAATCTAATCACGCTCAGTATGCAATTTGCCCCACCCAACCTAAAAATTACCTGAATTAACTCATCTAACCCTCACCACCTTCCTTTGGTTAGAATCTACTTTGTCTCTCTTGGACTTACCTGCATATACATTGTATGCCTCCTCTCCAAGGTCAAAACCTGCTCCGAGGTGGACGAGCCGTAGCTCCCCGAATGGGCTTAAGAAGAGGTGGTGTTCGAGGTCGTGGAGGTCCTGGGAGAGGGGGCCTAGGGCGTGGAGCTATGGGTCGTGGCGGAATCGGTGGTAGAGGTTAGTCAGCTACCAACTTCAGAGAGTAGCTCCCTCTTATTTCTCTCCCTTCAAAACTCAGAGCCACCTTTCTGCACAGCTTTAAGTCATAGGCAGGCTTATTTGTTTGTCTTGTTTTGTTTTTTGAAACTGGCTTATTTTCTGAATTCACGTGGTGGTAGTGCAAAAGTCTCATGGGTTTTCCAAGAACTAGTCCAGGTACATGTTACAGAGCCAGATTATCTGCAGACTTCTCCCAGACTCTTACAAATTTAAATTGTATTGTTAAAATGACAAAGTGGTCAGTTTGGGGTTACTTTACTCTGTCCTTGCCCCACCACCACATACAACCCACCCCATAACTCAGAACCCCACTTTTAAGTCTTAAGAATCCAGAAGAGGAAGATGTACAAAAATGAAGCAGTTAAAGATAAGGATAGTGAGACTTGGAGCTGGGTATTGACTCTGAAACCAAGTAAATCCAAGGTAAAGTTGTGTCTGTAGGAAAGAGAGAGGGAAAGGGAGGGACAGAAACATCAACTGGTTGCCTCTCACACACACCTCAACCAGGGACTGGCCCACAACCCAGGAACATGCCCTGATTGGGATTCGAACCAGTGACCTTTTGCTTTGTGGGACAATGCTCAACCAGCTGAGCTACGCTGGTCAGAGCAGAGATGACCTTTTTTGATCAAGGTAGAAAGCAGTATGGCACTACCATATTTTGCCATGTATAATGCGCACTTTTTGGCCCAGATTTTTGAGGGGAAAATAAGGTGCGCACTATACGTGGGTATAATAATCCCGTGCATAATGTGCACAAAACTTCAGGTGCACATTATACACGGGCATGAAATCCCATATGTCAGTTAACTACCTGACTCATGTTAATAATCTTTTTTCCCCTCTTTTAGTTTAGGATTAGATTTAATTAGCATTTAATGAATCATTTCTTTTACCTTTTAGTTCCCTTATACCTCCCTCCCCTGCCCATCATGTTGATAATACCTACCTTTGAAATTTAGTGATAATTCTTTTGTGACCTCATGACCCAGATTGGAGGAGTTTAATGATGTTGCTGTTAAAGTGCCAAGTCTCAGGAGTTTTCTGGCTTAGAGTTTAGCAGAAAACTCCCAGTAACAAGAAAAAGAAAGTTTTTATTCTCTTAGCCCTCTGTATATTTGCTTTGATCCGTTTAAAGTATGTGGTGCGTATTCCATAATTTATGGCCTTGAAATTGCCAAGGGGGATAAAAATTTAGGAAAGGAAATTAGATAACAGGGCTTGTTTTCTTCTCTCCCATTGTATGTTGCTTGGCTTATTGAGTGAAGTGCAAGCTAGTTTGGGTTTCAGGATGAAATGGCATGTTGCCAAATTATCTTGACTTGGTTTCTGAGCAATGACACGGGTGGGGAAGTCTAAAGTCTAAACTGGGTATGCTTTTGCTACGTGAATTGAAACCACCTCTCAGATAACCATAAGTCTCTAGAATAGGAGATAAAAAGTGGCTGGGACTACTCAAGATGTTTTTTCCCATCTCCCCACATTGTTCCTGTGTAAAAACAACTCCTCAGTCTCCTGACATGGGGTCAGCTCATTTTAGGTCTTTAGGTTTGAAAATTGCCTAGCTTCACACCCCTGTTGCTCTGTGCCTTTACTTCCTGTCTTGCTAAATAGCTTTATATGTAATTTAATGAGGAACTTAAGGTGGGCCTCAAACTTCAGATAATTTGTTTTAGAAAAGATTAAGATTTTTTAAAGTATCAGTTTCCCTTTGTTGACAGAAGAAAAAATTTAAGTGACATTTAGAGATGAGCATATAAGGGATTCATTATTTGTGCTTTCCATGTGTTGCTTGCTACCCAGTGTGTTTACTGTTTTTCCAGATTTTTCCTCCTTGCCCTGCCCTTCAGCATTTCAGCTAGGCCCCTCTGCTCTAAGGGGCATTTACTATAGCACCTGTTAAACCTACTTGTAACTTTTTTTTTTCCTTTGGACCAGGTCGGGGTATGATAGGTCGGGGAAGAGGGGGCTTTGGAGGCAGAGGCCGAGGCCGTGGACGAGGGAGAGGTGCCCTTTCTCGCCCTGTACTGACCAAGGAGCAGCTGGACAACCAATTGGATGCGTACATGTCGAAAACAAAAGGACACCTGGATGCCGAGTTGGATGCCTACATGGCACAGACAGATCCAGAAACTAATGATTGAAGCCTGCCTGCCTTCCTGTGAGAGACTCTTGTTAAAGTTATCACGTCTGTAAATAACCTTGAGATACCAGATGAGAAGAAACCTACCTGATTGATGCTGGAAGGACCTATCAGAATAGACTATGGACTTAACTTGCCACCAGTTTGTGCATTTAGTGTGTTCCTTTTACTTTTTTGATACTATATTGTATGAAACCCTTTTTTTCCTCTGACTTGGATTTGGTTTCATTTTGTTGTTTGGGGATTTTGGGGTTTTTTTTTTTCCTTCTTCTCCCAGACTTCTCTTTGAACATGAATATGTTGGCCCTCTTTCCACCTCTGCCTCCCCTCACCTGTTACATATGCTCTGACAGTCTAACATCTCTGTACCCTCTGGGAAAAGTCCCAGAAATAATCCATCAGTGTTCTTCCCTAACACCTAGGTTTCTGAGATATAGTTTTGTTCTGTATCACTCTAATAGCCTCTTAGAAGTGTTGAGAAAATCTGGAGTTCAGAATGCACTCTGCCACGTTGATATTTTAATGTAAGTTAGGGACATTGACCTGGCTACAAGGCCACATAACAGTTTATATACATGATAGCAGCTCTGGTTTGATTAAAATTGCCACCACGTGCACTGATACCACATAATGTGTGCTGGCTTGGGTGTGTGCATACTCTCTACACTGGAATAAGGTTTACAAACCTTCCTGTGACTTTGCATCACGTCCAGAGGGGTCCTGTTGGGTTGGCTTATCCCTGAAATATGAAATAGAAAGGGAAAAGCCATTTGGTTAAGCAGGTGCTGCAGAAGGAATGGGAGAAATATGGTTAGACCTGCTGGAGAGGATTCAGAAGATAACTCATTCTGAACATAATCCTTATGTTTATCCTACACCAATCAGGCTTTTCTGTACGTTGGCTTTGTTTGACCATCTTATTTTCCTTGAAGGTTTGTAAGTTCAACCATATCCTGTCAACTGTCCCAGTTTCGGTGAAATCTTGTATTTCTGGTTTATTATAACAAGAAATCATTCTCTCAGACCCAGCCAGGACTTTCTCTTTATTTGCTGTGCTCTTTGAAATGCTATGGCTACTATAACAATATCTTGATATACCCCTTGTAGAGCTGAGCCCTTCATAGTTGTGTTGAAATTCTGAGGAGGGAGTGTTGTGGATTTGGTATAGAAAGTGAATCTGTCCACCTTTGAGTAAGTTGTAGAAAGATTAACCACACAAAGTAATGTACTGACCCATTTGGTCCATGGAAAGCTCAGGCAAGGTGGTCTTGGGCAATATCTTGGACCCTGGCACTAGTACCTCTTTTTTCCCCATACTGTTTAAGGGGCAGGAACCTTAACTACCACCAACCAAACTAATTATACCATTGAGCTACCTAGGACCCTGATCTGTCGAGAGGTGGGGTTTATTACATGCTGGGAAGGAAATTTTGGTTAGGACATCCTGAATTTGAATCGTGTCGGTTTGACCAAGTGTACTTGACTTCATGCAGCAAGTGTTTCAGTCCACTTGGGGGAGCTTGAGAAGACCATGCGGGGGTAGAGGACTTAATTATGCTCATGTGGGTTCAAAGTGTACTATTAAGAATGGACCATGAAGTATTTTTCTGTGGGCATGGCTAGTGGTAAGGATATCTCCTTTGGCAGGCCCCGAGGCTTCTGTGAGGGTGGTACTGATTGGCAGTGGACAGGCTACCTTGCAAACTTAACATCCCCTGGTTGCCTCGCATCAAGCACCTCTCAGGGCCTCTAGAAAACCATTAAGAAGAAGAGGGAGCTGCAAGGTAAGTTGGGTTCCTTTTCTTCATACAAGGTGGGATGATGCTCAGCCCTTTCTCCCAAGTGCTTGGACCCTCCTCTAAGGTAGCTAATAAGTTCCCCCAAAATGACACTTTTTAATTAGAACTTTTCCTCAATATTTGTATCTGGTGGCTCTTGATCCATCCCCGATAATACGAGAGAATCCTTCATCTATGTAAGGAGTGGAAGGGGCACAAAGGGCTCTGGAGCAGTATGAGTGAAAGGGAACCTGGCTGGGTTCAGAAGGGGTTACAGTGGGGCCTGTCAACAGCTGTCCAATTCTTAATAGAGTGCCCCAGTCTACTGCTTATGCTGGTCTTCACTTATATGGAGCGCTCCCCACACTTGGCAAGATTTCCAGGATAAAAACCAGAGCAGGTGGAGGGGCTAAGAAAAAGATGCTAGGGCCAGAATATCTGGGTCTTTTGAAACAGGAACTTCCCAAAGTGCTGGGTATACCTGAGCTGCTCTGCCTCCTAGGTCAGGCTCCCGCTGCCCAGGGTGCTTCCCATCCCACCCATTCTGACTCTGTTCTTAGTGCCCATGGGGACTGGTTGTCCAAAAGGACTTTTTTGTTGTTTAAATTATTGATCTGAAAGAAAAAAAACATTGACTTAATTCTATACATACTCATTCATTGGTCCTGACAGGAGACCAAACTGCAACCTTGGCACTTTGGAATGACTGACCAACTGAGCTACATGGCCAGGGTTGTCCAAAAAGACTTGCCCCATGTATTTCACACCCTTTTTTTTGCACTGGCTCCACTTGGCAGTATTGGCTGGTGTTCTAGAATTTGTGAATCTTTGCTACTATGAAAACATAAAGACATGGCCTGGTGGTCAGGGAACACTGAGGCATCCTGGTGGGGTGGAGTGTAGGGGCTTTGAAAGTCTCTGTAGAGATAGGCAATGAAGTGACCACTGGAGCCTAAACCCCTCCTCTTTCTTTCTGCCTTCTCTTTCCCTCCTCCATTCCCTAAAGTGGGTACAGGGAACTCCCCTACAGTTCATGGGCTCTGTAGCCCCACCTGCTGCTCACTGCAGTTCCAGCATCTCCTGGGGCTTGTGTCCTGTTTCTGCTATCCTCTGTCCCTGGTGAGTGCCCCAGGTAGAGAGACAAGGAGAGTCAGCCTGACTCCTGGGTAGTAAGCCTTTCACTCACCCAGCCACAGTGTGTGTAGGGCTTGCCATACAGACACAAACAAGGCATTGTTAGAAAGGCATAGGGAGCACGGAAGAGATCAATAAACTGGATCTTGAAAGTCAGTGAAATTTAACAGACAAGGGAGAAGAATATTCCAAATAGAGGCAACAATACTCGGGTTTCTCTTCAGATCATGTATATCTTTCACCTTTTACCAAATAGAGGCAACAACAAATAACAAAGGTATCCAGACCTAAAAGAGTATGTCGTATGCCAAGGAGAGTGAGTGTTAGGTGGAGACAGGCCCAGACACTCGGAGCTGTGATGGTGGCAGCGGTCCCTAGGCTCGGGCCTCTTACCTTGAAGGGCTGGCAGGCCAGCAGGCCTGGGGCAGCTGAGGCCCCATGGGGCCTCTAAAACAAGAGGTGAGGGTTGGGCAAGCAAAGCTTCATGCAGCTCCCGTTGCTTGAATTAACTGCCTGAGTTCCAACCCCCTACCCCATCTATCCCATCGCCCCCTCTCCCCCATTTGTGGGAAAATTGTCTTCCACAAAATTGGTCCCTGGTCCAAAACGTTTGAGGACCACTGCGCTAAAGGATTTGTTTCGAGGAAAGAGTGAAAACTAGGGAATAAAAAAAAATGGAGCTGCTTTAATCAGGTTGCTACATTATCAACACCGCGAAAGAGGCTTCTGGTTCTGACCAGCCTGAGGACTTAAACTTTGACCTTTTCAGTCCTGCATCAATGCCTATAAATACATCTGGACCTCCAGGTAACCCTCTGATTATGCTTTGAAGGACTCACATACCCACAGCACTGGCCTTGACCAGACCACTTGACATATGACTGATAACCATCCTGGACCAATCCTGGGCTAAGAATGCAAGAATGTATTTTTTACTCTAAAAACTTAACTTTTTCTTTCTTTGGAACACTTCTGCATTTTTGCCTAGCTGTGTTCCAAGTTTGCAAAATTTAAGATCCTTTAATAAATCTTTATCATTTATTTCTCACAAAACCACCAGACTCTCTTTGAGTTTGACAACTTGATTCTCCATTTAGGTTTGATTTATTTAATTCCTTTGTCCTTTAGGGTAACATGATTATTGGCTTAAGATTTAAACACATGTATGATGTAATATGTGATATGTGAGAATTATATATTTGGTCTTGCACACTGTTCCTAGCACAGAGCTCCTAAAACCCTAGGAATTTCATGTGATTAGAGCAATAATGGTGTCTTGTTATGTTAATGAGCCCCATAGGATGGGGGCTGGTGGCCAGTGGAGCCAACCAGGTGATTAGAAGATTAAAACTTTCGGTCCCAGTCCCAGACCTCTGGAGAGGGAATAGGGACTAAAGGTTGAGTTATATTAATGAGGTGCTTTTGGACCCCATCTGGAGGTGAAGGCTGGTTGCCAGGAGAAGTAATCTTGTGATTAAAGACCTAGCAATTTCAATCCCCTATCCCTTCCTCCTCCCCGCCACCCCAGGGAAGGGGGGTGGAGGTTGAGTTCAAGCACCAATAGCCAATGATTTAATCAAACATGCCTATGTAATGAAGCCTCTACAATAATGACAACCCAAAGGAAGGGTTTGGGGAGCTTCCGAGTTGGAGAACATGTGGGGACTGGAGAAGAGAGGAGCGCCAGGAGAGGTCACAGAGCCTGTGCACCGTCTCACCACACTTTGCCTTCTTCCACCTCTTCCATCCAGCTGTTTCCTGAGTTACCTCCTTTTATAATAAACTGGTAACCTAGTAAATAAAATGTTCGAGTTCTGTGAGCTGCTCTAACAAATTAATTATAGCCGGTAAGTCAGAAGCACAGGTAACAACCTGGACTTTCAAATGGCATCTGAAATGGGATGGGGATGGTGGTGGATCTTATAGGACTGACCCCTCAGCCAGTGGGATCTGATGCTCCTGCCTGGCGGACTCTCCAGGTAGATAGTGTCAGACTTGAGCTGAACTCTCAGACACGCAGCTGGTGTCTAAGAATTGCTTGTTAGAGGTGTTAAAAAGAAAAGAAAAAAGAACAACCAAAATGGAGTCACTTTTGCTAAGCTATATCACCAAACCAAAATTTAGTAACTAATTTAATTGCAGTTTCAGTTCCTTCCAGGAGTTGAATTTTAAACCAATCTGTCTGGAATTACCTGGTCAGCACTAGTGAGGTAATCTGCCTGATAAGACCCCCTGCCTTACCCTAAGGGAAGGTGACCTTTCTTGAAGGAATTCATTATTAATTTTCTCATTCTACCCTCTTTCTGCCTATAAAAACCTTCCAATTTATACAACTCCTGGGAGCATTCTTCTAATTACTAGATGAAATGCTGCCCAATTCATGATATTTATGAATTGCTTAATAAAGCTAATCAGTATTCAGATTTCCTCAGTTGAATTTTGTTCTTTAATAGAGGGGGGGGGGACATAAACACATGTTGGAACTGGGTCCAGGGACCCAAAAACACAGGGACGGCAGACACACAGAGTGAAGCCATCTGTAACACCGAAGTCTCCCAAAATTTCTAAAACTTTACCATTTGGACTTCAACAAAAAGCACATCCTTTAAAGGAATTTCAGTTCAGGGGGAAAGCCAGGTCAGCCACTGGAGAAAGGAGGAGATGGGAGAAAGTCAGACAAGGAAGATAAAAGAAGAGGACAGGCCTCTTCGGCCACTTTGCAGTTCCCAGTGCTGCCAATGGCAGGACCCCACCCTCAGCCTCTGACTCCTGCGATAAGCAGGAGTCCTAGAGTCTGACCAGATATTGGCTTGACCAGAGAATTCACCCATGGGGGAGGTGAGATGGCAGCTCTCCAGGAGCACCAGTTGATAAAACAGCGAGAATCTCAGGCCTCCTGGCTGCCTATCTACCCCATCCCTGCTTCTCCCATTACTGTTGCCTCCTTCAGCTCTGCCTCTGAAGCATTGTAGGGCTCCCTAAACAAAGTTCTGACCTCCCAGAAAGTAGGGTGGACCAGGAAATCCCTGTCCCTTACCTGGACTTAACAGGCCCAAAAAAGTCTAACTCTCAGGTCCCCCTCCCCAGTTAAAGCCATCACCAGATGCCAGTATCTGTGCGTACCACCACAAGAAGGACCCTCGACAACCCTGACTACACCCCCTGCCCCATCCATGGTCCACATTGGGTACAGGGGTGCAGCTAGCCTTCGAGGCAGAGGGCACTGTGTGGCCATACTGCCTGAGCCAGAACAGCTGTTCCTACAAAGTTTCCTCATGGACCTACCCCGCCCGAAACCCACATTGAAGTCCCCAGCAAGGAGGGGGCAGGTTAACCTAAGTACCACCCAGGGGGTGGGGAGGTGGGAGACAAAGAGAGGGGGAGTTCTTATGACCTACATCTCCTTCAGCCTCTATGGAAAAGCCAAGGACTGGAAGGCCACTGCAATGTGATATGGGTGCAAGCTGGGAGGAGGGGGGTTTTGTGCTGAATACCTCGTGTCGTGATGCCTGGAATTTGATAAGTGTTTAGAGAATGAATAATTGAACCAGCACTGGCCTTCAACCTGTTATCAGACTTCAGGGTTTCTGTGAGACACTTGTCCAGTCTTCCTCACAGAGGTGTCCAAGGAACCCAGGAAACAAGGATTCTAAAAGTCCCTTTCAGCACTTACTTTCTCAGAGCAAGGTTATTATGTCATCTGACTGGTATTTTAGAATGCAGAGTGACCGGGAGAGTAGAAAGACTAGAGGCAAGATCAGTCAGGAGGGTGTTGCAATGCCTTCCTGAGAGATAACAGCTAACTCAAGGTGATAAGAACAGGAGTGGAAAGGAAAGCGTAAAAAAAACCAAAGTAATATTCCTCAGAGAACCAGCCTTTGAAGTAGGATAACTTATACTAAAAATTATTTGTTGTTTATCTAAAATTCAAATTTACCTACTGTCCCAAGGTTTCTGTTTGTTGTTTTCTAAATTTGGCAACACTACTTCAAAGAGGTACCTGAAAGAAAGAACTGCAGCATAATGCAGGGGCTTTGTGTCTAGATACTAGGCCATCAACTTTCTTTCCCAGTCCAGGCCAGTCCTTGTTCTCAAGCCTGAAGGACTCGGTCCTCTTCTCTTTCCTTTTCAACAATGTCACCATTTGTTTCCACCTCCTGGGCTTCCCCTTCTGAAGACCTGACTGTGAAGTAGGCTGCAACTGCCCTACTCACTTCCTTACTACTTACTCCCAAAATAAGTCCCCAGCCTCTCATGAGAATTTCACCTCTAATCACTAGAGAGAAAAATACAGGGAAATGGGAGACAAACAAAAAGCGTACAAAGCTTTAAAATGACCACAGTTACAGTCTCAGGTTTACAGCTGCTGACAGCACTCTCTCACGGTGATTTAAACATCTCCTCCTTGACTCCTGAGAATGAACTCAAGGCTGAGCCCCATTCGTCTGTACAAGCACATCTCATTTTATGGCCCACAGAACTGTGAGCCACCGGGACGGAGGGGGGTGGTGTGGGCAGCTGTGTCTCCTGCTGAAAAATCAACAAGATTGTAAGAGATGTAAACTTTCTGAAAAGCCGTAAAAATGAAACAAAACTTAGGAAACTTTTTGAAGAACAATGAAAATATGGAAACACATACGTCTTATTTTTTTAATTGTAATTTATTTATGTATTTTTTTAATCCTCACCCAAGGACGTGTTTACTGATCTTAGAATGGGAGAGAGAGACACGTGGACTGAGAAAGAAACATGGACATCAATTAACCGTCTCCTGCACCCCTCCCCGCCAGACTTGGGATCAGTTCAGCAACCCGAGTATGTGCCCTGACAGGGAACCAAAGCCACTACCCTTTGGTGTATGGGTTGCACAGGATGACGCTCCAACTAGTTGAGCCACCCTGCTAGGGCTACTTTTTTTTTTTTTTTTTTTTTTACTGTAACAAAACATTCGTAACATAAAATTTACCACTTTAATCATTTTTAAGTGTACAGTTCAATGGCATTAAGTAAATTACATTATTGTGCAATGGTCACTACTACTCATCCCACACTGCAACTGTACCCATTAAACAGTAACTCCCCATTATCCCTTCTCCACAGCTCTTGGCAACACTGTTCTGATACAGAGATAAAACATTTTATCTCCATGAATTTGACTGCTGTATGCACTGCATATAAATGGAATCATAAAATATTTGTCCTTTTGTGTCTGGCTTATTTCACCTAGCATAATGTCTGCAAGGTTGGTCTATATGGTAGCAGGTAGTAGAATTTAATTCCTTTTTAAGGGTGAATACGCGGTTTTGTACATATTTTGTGCCATTAAAATATACTCATAAATTTAGAAATATAAAACTATACTATGTATTCTGGTTTTCTCATAAAGTTAGCATAACAAGGCTATGGACAATTAGGGATAGAAGATTTTATTTTTCACCTTCAGAGAAAACAAAAAGTAAGCACCCCTCCCAAAATCATTCCTTCCCCTAGCTCCTTAAGACTGGAGATTTAAAAAATATCCGCCCTTTAAGGCTTATGAAGAACTACAACTACCCAGAGCATTAAGGCCCGGTCCTTCTCCCCACCCTGTGGGCTCCAGACTCCATTTCCCAGAAATCCCGGAGGCTGGCGGGGAGTCGGCGTTTCCCGGGCGCCCCCTCGCGGCCATTTTAGCTGGGCTTCAGTTCCCGGCGGCCCTCGCGGCAGATTCCGGCGTAAGGGCAATTCGAGATGGCGGGGGCTGGTTCCGCTGCCGTATCCAGGGCGGGGACGCCGGTGGCCGGGCCTGCAGGCCGCGACCTTTTCGCCGAGGGGCTCCTCGAGTTCCTGCGACCTGCTGTGCAGCAGCTCGACTCTCACGTTCACGCCGTCAGGTGCCGGAGAGGGGAGGTGGGGGCGGGGCCGAGAAAGGGCGGAAACAAGATGGGTTTCTGCCAAGGTTCTGAAGAGAATAAGAAGAATAAATTTGGGAAACTGGAGGAGGGCGGAACGGCCTCGGCGGGGTGGGAAGTAGTAAGGTGTGAATCCGCCTTCTCTTTGCAGTAGGGAAACACGTAGGGGAACGGGTTTCTTCAGTTCCATTGATTGACCCTGTAGGCCTTGTACTTCTTTGCAGGGAGAGCCAGGTAGAGCTGCGGGAACAAATTGACAACCTGGCTACTGGTGAGTAAGCATCCCTGTGTATCCGGAATTCACCAGCTCACTTTCAGAATCAAATGTTTTGCCGTCCTCTGGGCCGGGTTTACCGTCACTTGCTTGCAGTACAGCAAGCCTGCCAACAGATTCCTTAAGTTTCTAGTGACTGTGGGCCATGTGGGTGCACGAGTGTTTTCCATCCCATTTACTAGCCTGCTTTGCCTAAGAACAAGAAATGAGGCAGTAGGGGTTAGTTGCACGTTACTTCCGCTCACAGAACTGTGCCGTATCAATGAGGATCAGAAAGTGGCCCTGGATCTCGATCCCTATGTGAAGAAGCTACTTAATGCCCGGCGACGAGTTGTCTTGGTCAACAACATTCTACAGAATGCCCAGGTAAAAGAATATCCTAACAATAGTGAACCTTTGCTCTGCTTTCTTTTTTTTTTTTTTTAAAGATTTTATTTTATTTATTTTTAGAGAGGGAAGGGGGGGGAGAGGGGGGGAGAGAGAGAGGGAGAGGGAGAGAGAGAGACAGACAGACAGACATCAATGTGTGGTTGCTGGGGGACATGGTCTGCAACCTAGGCATGTGCCCTGACTGGGAATCGAACCTGCGATGCCTGGTTCGCAGCCCGCGCTCAATCCACTGAGCTACACCAGCCAGGGCTTTGCTCTGCTTTCTAAGTTTTCAGAGTATGGCTCCAATTTTCAAGGGATGTCTCAAAGTCTCCAACACAATGAAAGATGTAATATTCCTTTAAAAAAAAAGATTTTATTTTTAGAGATAGGGGAAGAAAGAGGGGGAGAAAAACATCAATGTGTGGTTGCCTCTCGCGTGCCCCCCGCTGGGGACCTGGCCTGCAATCCAGGCATGTGCCCTGACTGGGAGCAAACCCGCAACCCTTTAGTTGGCACGCCAGTGCTCAGTCCACTGAACCACACCAGCTAGGGCAAAAAAAGTAATTTTTCAATTAGAAGGAGAGTTGTCAACTAAATTAGTGTCTGTCGTGATAGAACTGTTTCTCAATACCCAGTTGCTGTCATTTACATTCTTGTGTGCCGTAGAAGACCTGCATTGAGATGGAGCAAATCTGATACTTCCCAGTGCCTGGATGACAGTGAGGTCTAAAGCCTTTCACAGAGGAGTTATTCAATCTCCAAATCTTGTCTTATAGGAACGGCTGAGGCGGCTAAACCACAGTGTTGCCAAGGAAACAGCCCGAAGGAGGGCAATGCTGGATTCAGGAGTTTACCCCCCTGGCTCCCCAAGCAAGTAACAAGGCCAGAAGATGGTCCCATAGCCTCAGGATAGCACAAGTACTATTTTCCAGCTGCCTCATTTCCTCCAGGATATCCTGGGACATCAGGACAGTGCTGTCGTTTGTGTTTGAAGCACTTAAGTCTTACCCATTTAAGTGGGAGTCCAAAGAAGCCTATGTACATACAGGACTCAGGATCCCAAAGGATTTATTACAGCTCTTGCTTCCTTCCAAGAACGAGCTGAGACCTCTGCATTTGGTTTTTCTTTTACCCTCACCTGAGGACATTGTTTTCACTTTGAGAGAGAAATGTGCCCCAGCTGGGCATCAAACTCCCAACTTTGATATGTGACCTGACTGGGAATCCAATCCATGATCTTTTGGTCTCCACTCCAGGCCACACAGGCCAGGGCTACATTTAATTTTTAAAGGTACATACTTCAGACCCCCCTTTCCTCTCAAGCCTAGTTAACCAGGGAGGGGCTTCCTGTTACATGATTGGTTGTTGGCACTTGAGCAGCACATCCTTTGCCTGTGACTTCTCATTTCTCTATTTATACTGATTTGGAGGGCAAAGTCAATGTGAATGACCTATCTACCCTCTTGTGGATTTAACTAGCTTGAATGCAGCAGCAGTGTTAAAATCATTTAATAAATGCTCATTCTAGTTTACTCTGGTACATGGAAAAGTTCCAAGAGTCTTGGTACTTCAATTCAAATACAGCTTCAAATTGTGACCCAGTGTTCACAATGAAAATACTTTAGTGTTGGTTTTTTTTAGATTCTATTTATTTACTATTTTTAGAGAGGGAGAGAAACATCCCTGTGATACATGGATTGGTTGCCTCTTGCACGCCCCCAACTGGTCCACAACCCAGGCATGCACCCTAACTGGGAATCGAACCAGCAACCTTTTGGTTCCCAGGCCAGCACTCAATCCACTGAGCCACACCAGCCAGGGGTTGAGAGTAGCATTTTCAATGCAAAGAAAAATCAAGCAAAAAAAGTGGCCAGATACCACAGAAAAACAAGACCAAGAGCCCTACTAGGAAGTACTTTAATCATTTTTCTTAGAAAAAAAAAATCAAGGCATGAACAGTTGACATTTCAACAACAAAGTACTGGTTGAAAGAGGTTTCCAGGAGCTGGGGATTGTACAGTATTATGAAGAAAAGTTGTTATCCTGCTTCATTATAGATGGGAGACTTCTGGTTATTAAGTTAATATAAGAACTAAGTGGGATGATACTTCCTTCCATAGAGGTTATTTTTATTTCCCTTCCTGTCTCCCCATCTCTCAGAAATGCCACCATGTAAAGCCCAGTAGCAGTTAGCTAATTAAGCTCCAGTCTTCCCTCTGGGTAACAAAGGGTGAAGATAAGGGACAGTCACTCCTGAGTCTCCATGCTTTCCTCCTCCTCTCCTTGAGGTGGTTCCTCTGTATTCTCCTCCTCTTCCTCTCCTTCCTTCTTCTCTGGTGGCTTCTCATAGGCCTTTTCTGAAGGTGTCACTATCACTCCATCCCAGGTAGATATTTCAGAAGCAAGATCTAGAAGAGTAAAAAAAGGTGACTTCAGACAAGTAGCCCCACACAGAAGTCATGATCTACACAGTGAAAATGTTAAGATGTCTGAGCAGTATAGAGCTGCTTTGTAGAACACAGAATACTCCAAAGAACCCCTAGCCCAGTGGTTACTCACAGCTGGCATCACCCTCCTGGCCAAGGATCTTCCTAAAGCCACCATGTGAGAGGATCCGGACCAGAGTCTGCGCTGTGTAGCAGACCATGTCCTGAAAGAGAATAAAGTGAGGGCAAATACGCAACGAGAATCAAAGTACCTTTATGTTACTAACATTCTCATGAAAATAGAGATAAAGGCAACTTTTTAATTTCAAGACCAAAGTATGTGAGAACTCCCAAATCCTTGACCCCTAAAGACCACATTCCCTTTGCCTTCTGACCCAAGGATATTCAAGAATGAGACAAAACAGAATATTTAAGAGCTGTCCTAATACCTGCTGTTCCAGAGTCATGACTGTGTGTACTCTGAAGTTGCCACTCTCACAGGGGTCTGTGATACCCATGGACCCTGGCAGGAACAGTCCTGCGGCCAGAATCTGCAAGCAACGCCTGAAACACAGGGAGGTATTAAAACATCGAGATGGTTTACATCCTGCCCCAAACCCAGAGAAGCATGCTCTACCTGTATGCCACGTTTAGGGCCAAAGGCTGTCTGGTGGGGTTGTTCATCACGGCATAGTGCCCCTGGAAAATAAACCTGGTGAGTGTGCCATAAATAATAGCAATCTATCTTCAAACAAAAACCATAAACCATTATAAGGAAAACTGGTTATTAAGGCCTAGCCAAAATTTTCATGTTCAGAAGTGATTCTGAAGTGACTGCTCATCTGGTATGTTCTCTCCATTATTATGTTAATGAAATGACAGCATTATAAAAAAGACAATGGGGCAGTAATAACTATTTATTTAATGCACTAAAAATCCCTGTGAAGTAATAATAAGCACTGAATCTTTTTTTTTTTTTAACACATATTTGATGAGAGAAAGACAGAGAAACATCAATCACATGCCTCTCGTATGTGCCCAACCGGGGTCCAAACCTACAACCTAGGCATGTGCCCCAAGCAGGAATCAAACCCAAACCCTTCAGCGCACAGGGCAACACTCCAACCGAGTCACACCAACTGACTCAGGCAACTGAGCCCAGGAAACACTGAATCTTTACTGGGTTAGTTGTCCACTGATGAGGTTTCTTTTAAGCTTCACCAAATTTCAGGTTCTGACAGACGTCAGAGTAACTACTGTTAAATAGGAATGACCAGGAAGAACCCCCAACTGCCCTTCTTTACTTACAAGGAGGTCAAGGATCCAAGGTGTAAGGGGCTCAAAGCCAGGAAAACGAATCCTCAAGTCCTTCAGAAGTCTGATGAGAACTTTAACTCTGAAGGTAAGAGGAACCCAGGGATTAAAAGTAGTATGACCATGTACTTCCACACCTGAGGTATACAGCTGAAGCTATTTCCAGAACTATGCATTCTCTTGTCTCAATTTAAATTTGCTTACTTAAGGTAAAATTCAAAATCCAGAGAGAAAATTGGGAGCCAGAAACGTTGTCAGATAAAGTATAGGGGTGTCCTGCTATTCACTATACTTAGAAAGGTTAGGTTATCTTAATACCGAGGGAGGGACTCACGTGGACTGAGAAGCATTTTCCTCAAACCAGCGGGCATGGCGGATGGCTGCTAAGGCACTCTGCAACACCTTGATATCCACTAGAAGCATACAGGCCAAGGTGAAACATTTCTATTATTAAGCAAACAATTCAATCCCAATGCCATAATTCAGTAACTTGGAAAGAGGACAGGATACTGTAATTCTTTACACCATTCTATGTTCCTCAGATCAGCGAATCACTTGTTCAAAACTCACTACTCGTCCCCTAAACCAAATCTAGATGCATACAAGGTCCACAATCTTCTCCAAAAGCCTAACCCACCTCCATAAACATTTCCTTGGTTCTTTTTAAGTCCTCAAACTGCTTTTCTGTCTTTGACAATTTCACTAGCAAACTTGTCTTCACAATACAGATGGAGGTAGCAAATTTTGAGAGTAAACTTAGGTCCTAGATGGTTTCATGTGGAATGGCAACAAGCTAAGTAAACTCAACAGTAACTTTATACTAGGTTTCGAACTTCCCCCAAATTTCCCAGCAATGGAATAAAAGTACTAACAATGGAGTTCTGGATCCAGTTTTCGGAGATTGGGTGGCACTGTTGTAATGAGAATCTTCACTGTAGCATCAGAAGAACTGATCTCAAAACCAGTTTCATTGGTCAGCATGGTCAAAACTGAAAGAAAAGAAAAAGTGGGTAGGGGGTGAGGAGGGTAGAGGTAGAAGAAGGAAGGAGGAGAGTAGTAATAGAAAAAATAATTTTTTAAAAAAGGAAATTAAAAGCTCTAATTCTCACATTTCCATTAGATGATCAAAGATAAATCTGGGGTGGGGGAATAAACAGATTTTCAAAAGCAGCAGTAGTTCAAAATGAGGATTTACAATACAGAGTTTTAAAAGTAAGGGAGATCACTGGGATTTTGAACACTGGAGATCTCTGCCTTAACTTCCCCAACATAAAACTCTTCATTCACTCTTCCTTCTAGCCTGACCAGACTTTGTTAGCTATGTACTGAGAATTACAGACCTGGCTCTTCTGACCACTAAATACATGCTCAGCAACAAACTCAAACCTTCAGAAGGATCCTGTGCTCTTAGGCTTTCCACGACTTTGTTCCCTAGGGCAGCAACAGCTTCCACTAGAATGACAGAAAAGGAGATAATAAACATTACAATTATCTACTAAGTACTCTGATTTCTGCCCCAAGTTCAAGGGTGGAGTAAGAGTACGCAATAGCAAAAAACACTTTTACAATGGGGAAGCTAATGGCTGGGCAGAGAAATTGGAAGACTCAGGACACAGGACGCTTTCTCCTAGTCCCACATCCTTTTTCTACAGGAGGGTAGCCCTAATGCTATTTTGGGCTGGATAATTCTATGGAAGTTGGGGGGTAGGGTCCATCCTGCATCCCACTTGATGCCAGTAGCCCAAATATATCTCCAGACTCTGCCAAATGTCCCCTATGGGGCAAAATCACTCCCATTTTAATAACACTGCCCTATAGTAACTGGCCATACATTTTTTTTAAATTATTTATTGATTTTTAGAGAGAAAAAGGAAGAGGGAGAGAGGAAGGGAGGGAGAAACAGATTTGCTGTTCCACTTATTTATGCATTCATTGGTTGATTTTTATGTTGTTGGGTTTTAATTTTACTGATTTACTTTTAGAGAGGGGAAGGGAGGGAAAAAGAGGAAGAGAAACATCAATGTGTGAGAGACACATTGATTAGTTGCCTCCTGTATGCCCCCAACTGAGAACCTGGCCAGCAACCCAGGCATATGCCCTGACTGGGAATCAAACCAGTGACCTTCCCATCCCCAGGCCGGTGCTCAACCGACACCAGCAGGGGCTCATTGGTTGATTCTTGTCTGTGCCCAACCAGGGATGGAACCCACAACGTGGCATCTCAGGGACAATGCCCTAACCAACTGAGCTACCCAGCCAGATTGCCATACCTTTTCAGACACATACTCCATAGTTTGTCCCTCATTACCACCACACTTTAACAAAATAAATTTTCTGCTTTTTTCCTCCCTGGCTACTTGAAGACTGGCCACCATCATGAACAACACAGGAACTATCATGACCAGGAAGTTCAGACCAACAGACTACGTCAGTGGAAATGAATGATCATTGACATCCCTCACCCTGGAAGGCAACAACAGGACCTACAGCAGAAAATCTGGAGAAACTAGCCCAGATGTGTAAGACCACACCAGATGTCATCTGTTTGTAGTCAGAACCTATTTTGGTGGTGGCAGGAAAACTGGTGGCTTTGGCATGATTTGATTCCTTGGATTATGCTAACAAAAATGAACCCAAACACAGACTTTCAAGACATGGCCTATATGACGAGACCCCCCATCGAAACAGAGAAAGGAATGCAAGAACAGAATGAAGGAAGTCTGGGAGACTGCAAACATAGGTGCTGGCAAGAAGTGAGCCGGAGACTGGACAACAGGAGTAAAGATTTTTCAGGGACTTTTAATCTGTGGTGATTGTACAGTTTTCATGAACTTTTATAAATAAGTATATTTTCCCATTTGTCTTCCAAACATCCTTTCTCACAAGAAATTAGGGTTTTAAAGATCCCTGTGCCTCAAATCCAACTGCTATGCTCTGTTCCCATGGCCAGAAAGAAATACACTCACACGTTGGCAGAATCTTTAGGATCACCACCAGGTCAGCCACGTTGTGTCCTGTTGTCATTGTTCCCTTTTTATATGATCCGACCTGTCGGACTTCTTCAATTTGCTGTTGGAAAAAGGATTTCAGAAAAAAAGGGGAAAGGCTGCCTAGGTCCTCTCAGAGTTCAATTACAACGTTGCTTGTTACTCAGATTTGGAAGCTGCAGAGAGCAAATCATATCCCAAAACCACACAAAAGCCTGATACATCATGCCTAGCTGATAACAATGATACAAGTCTTGTCTCCAAAATCAATACCACAAAGGAGCCAACAAAACTTCCATACTACTAAGGCTGCCCTTTTCTAGGGCTAAATCATCAAAAACTCACCACTTCAAATGTTCCTGGAGCCACAATCAAATTGTCAATCACATTGTTTATTTTTGTCACCAGAGAAAGGATAGAAGCCTGAAAAACATCAGGAAATAAAAATAACCTAAGGTGAAAAATTGTAAGTAATTTCTCAGTTTGACTATTTCCCCCTAATCCCTTCCTTACAAACTGAATCAATATGGACACAGTGCTTTGAAAACACTCTGACCCGTCTAGCCTTGAACATACCAGAAGAAATCAACTTTTTGATCTCAAAGACAGATTTCCCAGTTAAAAAAACAAAAATATATGTGATCTAGCACTCTCCCTCCACCCACAATGAGAAATAAGAACAATTAGAGCAGTACCCCCTAGCCATGGTTCTGGCTTTCCATGGTTTCAGTTACCCAGCCAACTACGGTTGAAAAATATTATTTGGGAAATTCCAGAAATTAACAACTCCTAAGTTTTAAATTGTGTACCACTCCCCTCAGGACATAAGCATCCCTCTGTCCAGCATATCCACACTGTATATGCTACCTGCCCAAAGCCCTCTTGGTTATCAGATCTACTGTTAAGGTGTCAGTGCTTGTATTCAAGTAACCCTTATAGTTTAAGTAGCCTAAGCCTACGTCACAGTGCCTGCCTCCATCATTTACCTCCCTTCATTTCATCATGTAGGCACTGTAACTTTTATTACAGTATACTGTTATCATTGTTCTACTCTATTAATTATAGTTATTGCTGTTAAGCTCACACTGTGTCTGGTTTATAAATTAAACATTATCAGAGTTGCACATGTATAGGAAAAAAGATAGTACCCACAGGGTTCGGCACCATCACAGTGTCAGCATCCAGTGGGGGTCTTGGAACATACCCCCTGTGTACAAGGCGTTTTATTCCATAAAACTATGGAATCTGGCTGGCGTAGCTCAGTGGCTTGAGCATGGGCTGCGAACCAAAGCATCACTGGTTCGATTCCCAGTCAGGGTACATGCCTGGGTTGCAGGCCAGGTCCCCAGTGGGATCATATGAGAGGCAATGGTTGTTTCTCTCTCTCTCTTTCTCCCTCCCTTCCCCTCTCTAAAAATACAATCTTAAAAAAAATAAAATAAAAATAAAACTATGGAGTTTAGGCTCTGATAACAGTCACCAATAGTTATTCACTTCTCTGTCTGTCTTTGAGGAATCGCAGGAAGAAGGCCAAAAGGATATACCTGTTCAGCAGAATTAGGAGCAAGGTCCTGATTTCTCTTCAGCAAGGCCTCACTGAAGGAAGTTTCGTCAGGTGCTGGCTTGACCCGGGGGAAGGCCATTTCACACTAAACCAGAAGCAGACAACTGTTATTTATAAAAAGTAATATATAGGTGCCCTGACCAGTGTGGCTCAGTTGGCTGGGCATCGCTCCACAAAGCGAGGGCACAGGTTCAGGTTGTCCCTGGTCCGGGCACGTGTGAGAGGCAACAGATCAATGTTTCTCTCCCTCTCTTTCCTCTCTCTAAAAATAAATAAATGATATTTTTAAAAATTATATACAGGAGAAACTGACTTTTGTTGCTACAAAAGAAAATATTGAAAATTTTACACTTGTTTCTGTTCCTTAAGATGTTCAAAGTAGCTTACCCCCAACAGTGTAAACAGTAGCTTAGCTGTTTTTGTATGTAAAGCAACTCAGCTGACACAAAACCCCAACTCTACACACCAATTCCTTTTCCTACTGCAACCACTGCTTTAACAGGGGGATGCTGGGCCCCTGGAAACTACAAGTGGCAAGTTGGCGGTTCACTGCTCTGTCCACGAGTGAACAGGGGCCATGGTACTCACCAAATAGAAATCAAACGGGATATGTGGCACAAAGGGCCTGAACCTAAAACACGAGAAACAGTCAGTTATTAACCACAGATATCAAGCGACTTAGCACAATTCGGCCAAATTCATTTAGTGGGAGAGCTTGTGGTTCTAAATCACAGCGGAATCTCACAAAAGCAGGTAACATTAGTCCACTCCAGGCTCCAATTAAGACGGTGGAAATGGCTAACTCAGGCTCCCATTAAGAAGACTGAAACGGGAACTAAGCAGTGCAGAGATG
The DNA here is from genome assembly GCA_004024845.1 of Tonatia bakeri. Classification (NCBI taxonomy): domain Eukaryota; kingdom Metazoa; phylum Chordata; class Mammalia; order Chiroptera; family Phyllostomidae; genus Tonatia; species Tonatia bakeri. Next base: position 19,857 of record PVIA01003159.1, on the reverse strand, counting down.
CTAAAAGCTGGCACTCACCCTCCTCCTGGGCCTCCTCTGGAGCCAAAGCGCCCACCACGACCTCGGCCTCTGTCCCCCCTGTAAGTGCATAAACAGACTAACTTGTTTTGACCTCCTTAAAGAAATCTCTCCACCGTACTGGCCACAGCATTTCGTTTGCCTACTTCCATCGCTCTGAGCTTTCCTTTGGAAGCCAAATATCCCCATTTCCACTTACCCTTCTCTCCATTCCAAAGGGGCACCCCTTTCCCTCCTCGTTCTGGATAATTTAATCACAGCCCACACCAAACAATGACGGGGCTCAAACACTGAGCCCCTGTAAGAAATACTCACAATCCCAAGACACGCCAACGCTAACACTTCAGAGACTAACTGCTGACCTATTAACGTAGTTGGCAGAGGATGAATGAGGCACGTTTAAGCCTTCTCAGGCTAGACGGGGGGCAAGAGGGGTGCTGCTCCTGGGACTGAGGACACCCCCTCGCCTAAGCCCCTCCGAAACAGAGTTGCCGAACCCGCCACCCCCCTCCTGAGCCCCACCGCCATCCCAGGCCCAGGTCTCCCTGCATTCACGGCCTCGAGCCTCCCCCACTCGCCCAGACCCGGAGTTCTCCGGTTTTAGGGCAGCCCCCAGACTTGTGGTCCTTTCAAGTCCTCCGCGCACCTTCCCAAAGTTTCGAGCCAAACACCCTAAATGTTCCCAGAGCATCCAGTGCCCTTACCTCATGGCGCCCTAAATCCCGAACAATAGACACCACACCAACCGCCCCTCTCCGCTGAGAAGCCGACACCCGGAGAGGAGGCTGGCCGGCGTATCCCAACAAACTCTGTTGCGATTGGCTCCCGCCTTACCCCTCCGCGTCTGCCTATTGGTTCACCTCGGAAAACGGTAATCTTCTCTACTAGGCACTAGACGGCACTGTGTAAAGTCAGGACAGTGGCCAAGCAGAAAACTTTCTCTAGCAAGCAAAAGAACCTGCTTCTCGCTGACAGCAGAGTGGCGCAGCGGAAGCGTGCTGGGCCCATAACCCAGAGGTCGATGGATCGAAACCATCCTCTGCTATCGGTCCCTATTTTTTACCCCCAGAGCAGAATTTGCTTTTTCAGAAAAAGAAAAAAAAAAAAAAAAACAAACCCCGCCATCTTTTTACTTTTTTCCTTCCTCAAAAACGCAGCCTTTTGAAGCTGTTTTGGCCTTCAGCAAGTGAAATGGGGCAATGCGCAGAAGAAGCGGCTTTGAGAAAAGGAGGCAGTGTATTGGTTGAATCAGAGGGAGAAAAGCAGTGATGGTGAGGGACCAGAAGGGAAACTGAGACAGCTTCTGACAGAATGCAGAAAAAAGCAAGGAAAGTAGCAAGGAGGGAAGGACCCCCCCACCGCCCCATCCCCTTTGCCCAGTTTCCCCCCTCCCCATTTCTCTTCTTTTCTCGCTCAATATAAACTGGCAGATTTCACCTTTATGCGAGGTTTCGCCAGCCATATACACGGGTACACTGTATTTGCATTTAAATTAATCAGATTACCGTGTGCTTTGTCCTTCCTGTGATACTTCCTTCCCTTGTTTACCTTCTTTTGCACTGATTATTATTCGCTCTCCGCCTTTGTTGAGTTATGCACTCTTTTTCTCCTCTTACAGTGACTACCCTAAAAATTACAACATGCATCCTTGACTTAGCAAAGTCTGATTTTACGTAATACTTTTACCCTCCTCGTGGAAAATGCAGGAATAATTTAATTCCATTTACCACCATCACTGTCTCTAGAATTACACTATTGCTGTTGTGTGAGTCTTTTAAATACTTTATTGATATATGATTTATTACGGCAAAATGCACAGATCTTAACCCCACAGCTCCATTATTTTTGAGTAATTATTACATCTATATAACGAACACCCAGATTAAGATAAAGAATATTTTTATCACCTCAGAAAGTTCACTCATACCCCTTTACCCTGCCCCTAGAGGCAATCACTACTCTGATTTCTATTATCATAGAATAGTTTTGTCTCTTCTTGAACTTCACATAAGTGGACTCACATTGTATGTAATTTTTTCTGCCTAACTTATTTTGCTTGGCACACTTCAAGATTCTTCCACATTTTTGCATTTATCAGCTATTTCCCCCTTTTTATTACGAGTAGCATTCCATTGCATAATTATACCGCAGTTTGTCCTTTCTCCTTTTGATGAATTCAGAACCTCCAACTGGTTGAGACACACACAAACACATTTGGGTTGTTTCAAGTTTGGAGACAGTATGAATAAAGCTGCTCTGAACATTTTTGTACAAGATTCTTGTGGTTGAAATGCATTCACTTCTCTTGGGTAGGTTTAGGTGTATGTGTGCACAGAATTTAATTCTCTATGTATTTTTAATACCATAAACATTAATGTTTATTAATTAAGTTAGTGGTCATTTAGATTTACCATTTTTAACGCTCTTTATTCCTTCCTGCCACTCCAACCATTGACCTGGTATAATATCCCTTCTGCTCAGGAATCAGTGCCCATCTGCTAGTGGCTTTCTTGGTTTTCATTTGTATGAATAATACACCTGTATTATTTTACCTGTATTTCTTTTTCTTTTCTCTCATAGACGGGTTTAATGATACACTGCTCTTCACACGGATGGCTGCAGAGGCTTTAAATATAATCCAGGAATACACAACTATGCAACACAGACCAATTAGCTAGATCAAAAGCAGAATCAGGCCCTGGTTGGTGTGACTCAGTGGTTTGAGCACTGGCCTGCAAACCAAAGGGTTACCAGTTCAATTCCCAGTCAGGGCAAAGGCCTGGGTTGCAGACCAGGTCCCCAGTGGGGAGCACATGAGAGGCAACCACACATTGATGTTTCTCTCCCTTTCCACCCTTCTCTTCTCTAAAAAATAAACAAATAAAGTCTTTTAAAACAAAAATAAAATGGCTTCTTCTAACTACCCTGTAAACATCACAGCTCTTCTTCCATCCAAAATGACTCTAATCTCACATGAAAACAGTTAATGCAGGGAAACTAGAAACCTACCTTTGTGGCCAAAAGGAAAAACCAAAGGAAAAATAGCAATTCAGTGGTTAGCTGGTGAAATCAGGGAATCTGGTGCCCTTCACTGTGCCGCTTTGCTCTTCTTACTCTTGCACTTTTTGTCCCTCTGCAGCCCATTCATGTTAGCTCTCGATAGGTTTGAATAAGCCATCTGAAACTTGTTCACTTCTTTGGGGCTCACCACTGTGCGGATCTTTTTCCTATCAGTAGCTCTTAACAGACACTTCTTGTCTGAGGACTCAAAGCGCTCTACAGAACCTTTTGTTGAAATGGGTTTAGTTCCACCATCATACTTCTTCAGGGTGATGACCACATGGCTGGAAAACCAGCACTTCTCAAAGAGGCTGGGCAGTGCCGTCAGGTACCGCTCACTCTCTAGCAGAACAATCCCAGCTTGCTGGCTCCCCTCTGTCCTCACCTGTGTTTTTGATTGCAATTTTTTTTAAATGTATTGATTTTAGAATGGAGGGAGAGAGAGAAACATTGATTTGTCAATCCACTTATTCATCGATTCTTGTATGTACCCTGTCCGAAGATGGAACCCACAACCTTGGGCTTATCAGGACGATGCTCTCATCAGCTGAGCCACAGGGCTAGAGCGGGAGTTATTTTCTTTCAGCTCATTTACAATATTATTTTTACTGTCTATGGCTTACCTTTTTACTGTAAAAAAAAAAAAGCTGTCAATCTAATGGTTTCTCCTTTGAAGGTAATTAATACTTTTCCATATTTTAATTTTTTTATTTAAGTTCCTGCAGTTTCATTCTGATGGGTCTAAATATAGATTTTTTAAACATCTTGTCTGAGTTTTGTTGAACTTGAATTTGTGGCTTGACACATTTTATCCACTTTTTCAGATTCTCAGCCATTATTTTTTCACATTTTGCTTCTATCCTATTATTTCCCTCCTTCTTGGACTCCAAATAAAGGTGCGTCAGACTTTATCAAGGTATCCCCTATGTCTCATGTTTTTCATTCCTTTTCTTAGAAAAAAAAGTTTTTATTTATTTAGTTTTACAGGAGAAAAGAGAAATAGAGGGAGAGAAACATCAATGTGTGGTTGCCTCTTGTGTGCCCCCTACTGGGGACCTGGCCTGCAACCCAGGCATCTGCCCTGACTGGGAATCAAACCAGTGACCCACTGCTTCGCAGGCCGGCCGGCACTCAACCCACTGAGCCACACCAGCCAGGTCTCATTCCTTTTTATCCATGTTTCATTCTGAGTAATTTCTTATGTCCTTTCTTCTGAATCATTACTCAATCCTCAGTCAGTCTAACTTGCTGTTAAATCCATCAATTTATTCTTAATTTTAGTTTTAGAATATTTTGGGTCTGGGTTTTCTACTTCTAGTTTACACTATTCTTAGGTTTTCCCTATGAGTGCAGCCTTCCAGGATCCTCACCAAAAACAGGAGAGTGGTTTACTAAGGCTCTCACCTTTGGGGACATTTGAACTCCAATTTTTGTCTTATTTGTCCCACACAACTCATTTTCTTCCACCAATTTCTCATCAGCAAATGGACCCAGAGTAAAAGCAGTCCAACTGCTGGTCTCAGCTCCGCTTTCCCGTCCTTTCACGCTCTAACACCAATAATTCCTCACCATTGCACTAGTTCTTGATTTTTAAAGGAATTTCTTCTGGACTTCTGGCCAAGATGGAGGCATAGGTAGATATGCTTCACCTCCTCACACAGCCAAAAAAAAGGATAACAACCAGTTTAAAGACAAAAACAACCAGAATTGACAGAAAATTGAACTGTATGGGAGTCTGACAACCAAGGAGTTAAGAAGAAACATTCATCCAGACTGGTAGGAGGGACAGAGATAGGCAGCCGGGGACAGAGAGAGCTTGAGATAGGGATAACTGGGGAGCGAGACAGACCACGCAACCCAGAGTTCCCGCCCAGGGACATAAAGCCTTAAAATCTCTGGCTGTAAAAACCTGGGGGGTTGTAGTGGCAGGAGAAACTCCTAGTCTCATAGGTGAGTCTGTTGGAGGAACCCACAGGGTCCTAGAACATACACAAACCCACCCACCTGGGAATCAGCACCAGAAGGTCCCAATTTGCTTGCAGGTAGCAGGAAAAGTGACTGAAAGCCCACCCAGAGCTGGGCAAGCGGCATTGTTCTCTCCCAAACCCCTCCCCCACATACAGGGCCACAACGCAGCAACCTGAGTTGCTCCTCCCTGGTGAACACCTAAGGCTCCGCCCCTTATAGTAACAGGTGCGCTGAGACAAAGAAATATGGCCCAAACGAAAAAACAGATCAAAACGCCAGAGAAAGAACTAAGTGATGAGGAGATAGCCAGTCTATCAAGATGCACAGTTCAAAACACTAGTAATCAGGATGTTCATAGAAATCGTTGAGTATGTCACAAAATAGAGGAAGAAGTGAAGGCTGTGCAAAGTGAAATAAAGGTGACCAACAGTGAGGGGAAGGAAACTGAGACTCAGATAAATGATTTGGAACAGAAAGAAGAAATAAACATTTAATCAGAACAGAATGAAGAAACAAGAACTCAAAAAAATAAGGAGAAGCTTAGGAACCTCTGAAACAACTTCATTCATTCCAACAACCAAATCATAGGGGTGCTAGAAGGAGAAGAGGAAGGGCAAGAAATTGAAACATATTTGAAAAAAATAATGAAGGAAAACTTCCCCAATCTAGTGAATGAAATAGATATGCAAGTCCATGAAGCTCAAAGAGTCCCAAAGAAGTTGAACTCAAGGAGGAGCACACCAAGACACATCATAATTACATTACTCAAGATTAAAGATAAGAAGCCCTGGCTGGGGTAGTTCAGTGAATTGAGCGCAGGCTGCAAACCAAAGGGTCACCAGTTCAATCCCCAATCAGGGAACATGTCTGGGTTGCTGGCCAGGTCCCGAGTAGGGGATGCATGGGAGAGGCAACCGCACGTTGATGTTTCTCTCCCTCTCTTTCTGCTTCCCTTCCCCCTCTCCAAAAATAAATAAATAAAATCCTTTAAAAAACATTAAAGATAAGGAGAGAATCTTAAAAGCAGCAAGAGGAAAGGAGAGTTACCTACAGAGGAGTTCCCATAAGATTATCAGCTGATTTCTCAAAAGAAACCTTGCAGGCAAGAAAGGGCTGGCAAGAAGTATTCAGTCATGAAAGGCAAGGACCTGTACATCCAATATTACTCTATCCAGCAAAGCTATCATTTAGAATGGAAGGGCAGATAAAGTACTTCCCAAGTAAAGTTAAACTGCATCATAACCAAGCCCTTATTGTATGAAATGTTAAAGGGACTTATCTAAGAAAAAGAAGATCAAAAACTATGAACAGTAACAGTAAAATGACAACAAACACAACTATCAACAACTGAACCTAAAACAAAAACAAAACAAACTAAACAAACAACTAGAACAGGAACAAAATCACAGAAATGGAGATCATATGGAGGGTTATCAGTGGGGAGGGGGAGGAAAGAGAATGGCAGAAAAGGTCCAGGGAATAAGGAGCATAATTGGTAGGTACAAAATACACAGGAGGAGGTTAAGAATAGTGTAGGAAATGAAGAAGCCAAAGAACTTACATGTGCGACCCATGGACATGAACTAAGGAGGGGAGGGTGGAGAAAAAACAGGCAGAGGGACATAAAGGGGAGAAAAAATGGGAAAACTGTAATAGTATAATCAATAAAATATACCTACAAAAATAAAAAATTAAAGTAAAAAATTTAAAAATACCAAAAAAAGAAAAAAACTGAGGTAAAATCCACATAATGTAAAATTGCAAGTATACATAGTTCAATGACGTTTAGTACATTTAGTATACCTATGATGTTCTCTTGTTTTTTTAAAGTTATTAAACCATCTTAGTAGGTGTAAAAAGAGTGTTTCACCCAGTATTTTAGCTTGTATTCAGCTCAGAAACTAGACAAACTGTCTAGTCTACCATTATTGACAGAGGAGCTCAATTATTGAATTAAGCTTGTACCACAGTCTTTCCTCCTGAAGTCCAGCTCCACTGACCCTGTGACCTATTGGACACCCCCATCTAAGTCTCTACAGTCACTTCAAACCCAATAAACTAAAAATGTTATCATCTCCCCAAAACCTGCTTCTTCAACTTCTCAGCGAATGAGTCAGTGTCGTCTAGACTTCAGTTATCTGTATAGTGTCTTCTCTCCATGAAGTCCAATTGATTGCACTTACAATAACTTATGCATTTAAAAATTTAAGAGGGTAGATTTCATGCGAAGTATTCTTAACACACATATGTGCAGATGAAAAGACACAGAGAAATTTTTGGAGATGACAGATATATTCATTACCTAGATATTGTGGTGATGGTTTCATGGGTGTATACATATGTCTGAACACATCAAACTGTATACATTAAATATGTATTTCTGGTCCATCAATTATACCTCAATGAAACTTTTTAAAAAACCTCCCTAGTAAAAAAGTTGAAGAAATTTTAAGATTTAATAATCTACGTCCTTCAAGCAATTTTATATTGTCTATGAACTTTCTGTTTTGTGATCTCCCCAAGAGTTTGCCTGGTAGTGTACTTTGAGGCTAACATTTTATCAAGGAAATTTACTACATTCTCCAAATGTTTTAAAATAAAATTTTACATGTTTATTTTTTATTGCTCTTTTTTTTTTTTTTTAAGAGAGGAAGGAAGCAGAGAGGGGAAAGAACATTGATTGGAGAAACATCAGTTTGGTCACCTTCTCCTGACTGGGAATCAAAACCAACCATTGCAACCAACTGAGACACACACCAGCCAGGCCTAATGTAAAATTTTAAGTGGCTTGCTTCATATCAGTAAAAAATTGGTACATCAAAAAAAATTAAAATCGTCCAATCTCTTAACCACCTCTATAGCCTCTGGAGCTCCCCTTACAGCACAAAGACATGCCTATCACAGAAGAGCTTGCATGACCTGCCCTCTGCTGCCTCTTTTACCTCTTCCTCAGTCATTCCTACATGTACACACCTTACACCATAAATCAGTGTTGAAAACATAAATCCCTACTGCAGTCAGAAATGCCAATGAGTGAACAGGGTAGAAAAGAACCAGATGAACGAGACATCTCAAAGAGGTAATGGATACTGATTCCTACTGAGTTATCATGGAGAGATGCAGGACTTCTATTAGCTCTCCAGTATGTCGAGATAAGTCATAACTGCAAATACTCGCACACCATCTATTGATGTCTAAGTTTGGGTTATTAGACAAAACACATATAGAGCTCTGGCTCGTGTGGCTCAGTGGATTGAGCATTGGCCTGGAACCAAGGGGTTGCTGGTTTGGTTTCTGGTGGGGGCAAGTGCCTGGGTTGCCACCCGGCCAGTTGGGGGAGTGAGAGAGGCGGCCTGTCGATGTTTCTCTCGCATATTGTCCCTCCCTTCCCCTCTCTAAAAGTAAAGTAAATAAAATCATATATATATAATATATATAATAAATATATATATGGAGAGAGAGGGAGAGAGAGAGAGGAGAGGATGCAGGCCAAACAAAACATGCCTGTCCTGGCTGTTGTAGCTCAGTGGATTGAGCTCCAGCCTGCAAATCAAAGGGTCCCTGGTTTGATTCCCAGTCAGGACACATGCCTGGGTTGCACGCCAGGTCTCCAGTAGGGGGCACGTGAGAAGCAACCACACATTGATATTTATCTCCCTCTCTTTCTCCTTCCCTTCCCTTCTCTCTAAAAATGAATAAAACCTTTTTAAAAATAAGAAAAAAAATAAAAAACATGCCTGTCATCTGAAATTGGTCCATGGGCTACTGTTGCCTCTTACCTATAAAAAATATTCAAAAATTTCCTAGAATTCTCTATATAAGAAACATAATTCAGTATTATGCTCTCTTTAGAATACCTTTCTCATTCTCTACCCTTGTTGAATGATTTCTCTTTGGAGTTTTTCCTGGTCCCAAGGCAGGCAGAATAGTCCTCATCTGGGTCTTTTAGTAACGTACCCATCTCTGTATTGTAGTGCTTAACAACAGTACGTTATGGTTATATATCCCAAATAGAGGTCCTCAGAGGTACAGACTGAATATGTATTTCTCTTTTTACCCTCAGCTTCTAGCCATTGCTTAATTCGTACTAGGTCCTCTGCAACTGTTTGCCAAACGGAACAAGTTTACTGACCTTGGGTCCAAGCCTGGCCTCAGGGCTGGAGAGGTTGTGGCACAATACAGTCAATGACGCCTGCTGACCATTAGAGGGCAGACTGATTCCACAGCGGTCCTGACCAGTCGAGCAGCCGTCAAGTGCGGCCAAACCCTCTCCTCGGCCGGTCATTTCCAGCACTATTTCTCACCGCCACCACGAAACTCATCTTAACAACCCTTCTCAACACAAAAAACACACACAGTCACATTCCTAGCACGGCCCTGAGGCCACTCGCATGCTCTCCCTCCACTGCGCACAACACTTTGGGAACTGAAGAGTTAACCCCGCACTTGCACCTGGTCCTTTTTCTCCGCTGATTCGCTTAATGGGGGATCGAAGGGCGTCTTAGATGGGCTGGATCACTGGGACCTTGGGCTCACCTACTTTAACGTCTTTTCCAGAAACACGTCACTCTCAGACACACACACATTTTCCTGCGGAGATCCCAAACCAGCACGTCCTTCCTTCCCAGACGGACCCCGGTGAGAGGGAGGGAGAAGGTAGGAGTGCAAGAGGCCTCCGGTTGTTCCCACACACTTTTCTGTTCAGTCCCCCTTCACATTCCTGCGCGGCGACGCCACCTCTCTGATGGGGTGGATGTTGGGCGGCAGAGAGGCTGAGGAGGGTCTCAGCGGACAGCGCCCAGGCTGTGGGCGCAGGCGAGTCCGCGACTTGGAGGCGGGGAGGAAAGAGTTAAAGATCGGGGATTGGCTCTGCTGTCACCGAGCTGGGAGGGGAAGCGTCCGGGAGGGAGGGTTTGGAGCTTGGCTCAGGTCCTCCCCAGTCCCCCCCGGACAGCCGGAGACTTGGGCCGGCCGGACACCCCTTCTGGCACACTCGCTGGGGCAGCACTCCCGCACGCACACGACACTCACTCCCCTTTCTCCTTCCCTCGCGCCATCTCGCACCTTCTCTCCGGAGCCCCAGCGAGCACTCTTCTTCTCTCCTGACACACACACGCTCACTCGGGTCGGGCTCCGGCGCTCTGCTTCTGGCGCCCACCTGCTCCGCAGCGCCCTCCGCGCACCCCGCCGTCGCGCGCCCCGCTGGGGGTCCGCCTGCACTCCCTTCCGCAGTGCACCCTTGGCGACCCTGATGGTGACCGTCGCAGCTGGAGGGGACTGAGTGCCCCGGGGTGATCGTCCCGCTCTGCCTCACTCTCATCCGGGCGCGCCCTGAGCCCGCGGGGACCGCGGAAGCCATGGTGGGAGTCCCTGCCCGTCGCGGTGCCCTCTGAGGCCATGCCGCGCCCCAGGTGCCCCACCGGCGCCCACTTGCGCCTGCTGCTGCTCCTGCCGCCACTGCTGCTGCTCCGGGGCAGCCACGCGGGCAACCTGACGGTGGCCGCGGTGCTGCCGCTGGCCAACACCTCCTATCCGTGGTCGTGGGCGCGCGTGGGCCCGGCAGTGGAACTGGCCCTGGCCAGGGTTAAGGCGCAGCCCGACTTGCTGCCCGGCTGGACGGTCCGCACGGTGCTGGGCAGCAGCGAGGACGCGCGGGGCGTCTGCTCCGACACTGCCGCACCTCTGGCCGCGGTGGACCTCAAGTGGGAGCACGAGCCCGCGGTGTTCCTGGGCCCCGGCTGCGTGTACGCGGCGGCTCCGGTGGCGCGCTTCACCGCGCACTGGCGGGTGCCGCTGCTGACGGCCGGCGCCCCGGCGCTGGGCTTCAGGGAAGAGGGCGAGTACGCGCTGACCACGCGCGCGGGGCCCAGCCACGTCAAGCTGGGCGACTTCGTGGCGGCGCTGCACCGACGGCTGGGCTGGGAGCGCCGGGCGCTCGTGCTCTATGCCTACCGGCCGCAGGACGACCGGAGCTGCTTCTTCATGGTGGAGGGGCTCTACGTGAGGGTCCGAGACCGCCTCAACGTCACGATAGAACACCTGGAGTTCACCGAGGGCGACCTCCACCAGTATTCTATAGTGCTGCGGGCGGTGCAGCGCAAAGGCCGAGGTGAGAGGGCACAGGGGTCCGCCGCTTTAATCCAGAGCCTTCGGAGGTGCCTTCGGAGTCCTCCATCTTCTCTGGCCATTCTTCTTCCTCCCTCCTCCTCCTCCTCCTCCTCCCCCCTTCCCCTCCTCCTCCCCTCTCCGCTCCCCCCGTCACGGCTCCTCATTCCTATCTCAGCCTTTTTGGCCTTTTTGATCTCTGAGTTCCTATTTCCTTCTCTTTCTCCATCCCCCCCTTTTCCTGATGCTATGCTCTTCTCTCCTCGCACCTCCCCCACTCTGCCACCTCCTGCTCGCCAGTTCCTCCTGAGATACCCGGAGGGAGAGAACGCCTGCTGCACCCTGACACTTAGAGGAGGTCCCCGGCTTAGTTCCCATCCCTTTCACCTCGCCCATTTTCTGTTTCTACCCAACAGCCTTAACCCCTCCTCCATCTTCTTTTCCCATAGCTCCCACACACCCGTCCATCTCCAACTGACCCTCCTCTCCCTCCTGCCTCCACTCCTGACCCCACCTTCCCCACCTTCAGCTCAGCTGTTCCTGCTCCCCCTACCTCTGCTCCTTCTGCCCTCCCACCTTCTCCTCCCACCCTTCTCCATCCTTCTGCTGCCAAAGCCAGACTTAGTGAGCCAGTGGTTCCACTTAACCACCACAGGGTCTCTGAACACCCCCTAGGTGCCCCAGCTTGCCTGTCTGAGGAGTTCCCTCCTCCAAGACTAGGCTGCTTTTCTGTCTGACCACACCCCTTCCTCCCCAGTTATCTACATCTGCAGCTCCCCAGATGCCTTCAGAACCCTGATGCTTCTGGCCCTGGAAGCTGGTCTGAGTGGGAAGGACTATGTTTTCTTCCACCTGGATCTCTTTGGGCAAAGCCTGCAAGGTGCACATGGCCTTGCTCCCCGCAGGCCCTGGGAGAGAGGGGATGGGCAGGATGGCAGTGCCCACCGTGCCTTTCAGGTGAGTGTCCAGGTCGAAGCCCTGCTGTGGGACTCTGAGCTAGTGACACACAGTTTCTGGGCACTGGGTCCTGCAGTGTCTGAAAGGATTCTTGATGCTTACAGGGAGTTAGGTGATGAAGAGCAGGGGTCTGGGGCCAGGGGTGTATGGGGGCCGGAGGACTCAGAGCCGGGATAACGAGGTTTGAGAGAATAGGCTGGAGGTGGAAGCATGTTCAAGTCGTGCAGACTAACTGGACTTGGAGAAGCCATGCCACTGGATCCCCTGCTTTGGAGCAGATAACACCTCACCTAGGACAGGGGGTCCAGCTGAGGTGGGCACCAGGGTACTGGGATGATCGGTAAGCACCCAGCTCACTCCTCTCCACTGACCCCTTCCTCAGGCTGCCAAAATCATTACATATAAAGAGCCAGATAATCCTGAGTACTTGGAATTCCTGCAGCAACTAAAACACTTGGCCCATGAACAGTTCAACTTCACCATGGAGGATGGCCTGGTAGGAGAGGGTCCTAGGACCCTCCAGTGTGGACCTTCAGCCCCCACTCGGTGGCCCTCTGCCAGTCTCCACCCTGTTTTCTCAGCCATCCCAGTATCCCCAGATACTCCTTTCTTTCCCTTCCCATTGTTTCCGTATCTCTCCTGCTGATGGGGGCAAGGGGTGGCTTTCACAAGTTGTTCAACCTCTGAATCTCATGTCCTCATCAGTCAAATGGGGACCATAAATCCAGCCCTATCTGCCTAGCAGGATTGAAGGTGATATGCAGAGGCATCTTGTCAGTAGCAAAATCTGTCATGTGGGGGTGTTTTCTCCCATCCTCTTCCAAATTCCCAGCACCTCCCATTCCTCCCCTCCTCTCAGCACCTGACTCTGTAGCCCACCCCAGGCAGGCTCTGCTGGTCCCTGCAGGTGAACATCATCCCAGCATCCTTCCACGACGGGCTCCTGCTCTTTGTCCAGGCAGTGAGAGAGACTCTGGCACAAGGGGGAACTGTCACTGACGGGGAGGGCATCACTCAGCGGATGTGGAACCGAAGCTTCCAAGGTCAGGACCTAGAGGTAGCAGTGGGCTGCCTTGTGGTGCATGCACCATGCAGGAGGCCACAAGAAGCCTCGTCTTGCAGCAGAGCTGGTTATGCCAGTCTTTTCCTCTCTTCCACAAGAAACCTCCGCAGCTTTCTTTAGGCCCTCTTGCCCCATCTCTCTAGCTCCACCAAGAAGTCCTTTTGCGCATCCAGCCCAAATCATTCCTGCTGCTGAAGTGTCTGTCCCCTTTGTTATAATTCCATAGATATGTGTTAGGAGGGCAAGGCAGAGGCAATCAGGGGATGGAGACGAGGTAGGGGGCGGTCCCTGAACTTCCTTCCGCTCGCTCAAAACACAGCCACCTTTCTCCATACCCCTAGGTGTGACGGGATACCTGAAAATGGACAGCAATGGAGATCGAGAGACTGATTTTTCCCTCTGGGATATGGATCCTGAGACTAGTACCTTCAGGGTAAGGCTGTGTCCAGAGAAGGCAGTGCCAACAGAGAAAGACATCTCACCCTTCAGCCTCCCCCCACACACAGCCCTGCCAGGGTATCTGTCTACTCTGTGACCTACCATGCGTGGTCGCTTATGGAGAGCTCTGGATTAAAGAGATCTGCTCTAGTCTGAGATAGCAGCCAGAATGTTAGGGGCTCACGGGCACTACCCTTGGGGAACCCCATGTCTGAGGAGGCCAGGCAGCCCTGCTCTCAGTAAGCCCGGTGTCTCCTAAGGTCAGCAGAAGCCCTCCCACAGAGACAGGCAGCTCAGGGCCAAGACGGATACACATTATGCAGCTCTCAGCGAGGTCAGGAACAGGAAGGGACTGAGCACAGGCACCAAGGAGTAGGTCATCCAGGGAAGGCTTCTTGAAGGAAGAGTACATGGATTAGGCCAAGAATGTGAACTGAGAACACTGCCTTTTCCTGTTTTCTTTGTGCTTCAAGCTGCCTGTGTATAGGGCTAGGATTCCATATGGAGTTTTCTTTGTATGGAGTTTTTCCTATATGGAGGGTTTTTCCCCCTTTGAAGAGTTTTCAAGTTTTTCCATTCTAATAACACGGGCATGGGTATGGAATGCATCCACTCAGAGGAGGGTCAGGTGCATAGCTGACAGCCCAGACACAGGGCCTGTAGCAGAGATGGGGGAGGTGGGAGGCGGGACGGTCCCACGGGGCAGGAGGCCTTGCCCCCCCCCCCACCACCATTCCTGTCCTCCCTCCTGTAGGTGGTTCTGAACTACAATGGGACCTCCCAGGAGCTGGTGGCTGTATCAGGGCGCATACTACACTGGCCCCTAGGATACCCACCTCCTGACATCCCCAAATGCGGCTTTGAAAACGAGGACCCCACCTGCAACCAAGGTGCCTGCCCCTTGCCATCCAGGCCTCCGATCCGGAGCCGCTGGTTCCCCCCATGAGGGGTCAAAGAAGTGCTCCGTTCCCACACTGAGAGTTTCCTTCCTTTTGTCCATCATCCCAGTTCCCTGGTTGACTCTTAGAAGTTTCTTTCTTCTGCTGTCTAACCAAAATCTTTCTTGCTGCAACTCGGGCTGTCTCCTACAGCCCACTTCTCCACCCTGGAGGTGCTGGCTTTGGTGGGCAGCCTCTCCCTGCTCAGCGTCCTGGTCGTCTCCTTCTTCATATACAGGTGAGCCTTGGGGTGAGGGTGGTGAGTGAGGCTGGGAGACCCGAGCGCTACCCTCAGGGCAGGTGGCAGGGATGCAGAAGGGAGGGGGAAGGGGTGAGGGCACAGCAGGGGAGGCCCATGGAGATGGGGGAGAAATGAGACGAAGGAGCCTTAGGACAGGAGGAAGAAAAGAGGAGGAGGAGGAGGACGAGGAGGAGAAAACAGGGGTAGGAGTGGCCAGGATGGCGCGGTGATCCCAGAGGAGCAGAGCAGTTGGGGGAGTGGCATCATGAAGGCCTGGATTCTGCTCCTGTAGGCCCAGATGAGGAGCTATGGCTCAGGCCCTTTGGGGTTGGGCCCCCTTAGCAGAGCAGGGCTGATGAGCCCTGTGCACACCCAGAGAGATAAAGGAGCCCCGCTCCTGCCTTTGGGTGGAGCTGAAATGAAAGTTCAGAGGTTAAGGGTGGATGGAAGCGAGGAGGAAGGGAAGAAAGTCAGTGCTGGTCGATCGTACACTCCGTGAAGACACTGCCGCACGATGCTCCTTTTCATTCTTATAACGATGCTTTGAAGCAAGTATCGAGTCCCCAGTTTCCAAATGAGGACATTTGGACATGAAGACATGAAACTCAAAGAAATGAAGTGACTAGCCAAGGGCCCAGTGAGGCAGAATTCTCCAAACCTCCTTTTAGCCCCGACGACAATCCCGAAATCTGCCTCTTAGCGTAGCAGTGGGGCTCTCAGCACATCCAGCGGTCCCAGGGCCCTGTGAAGGGGCTGCAGGACAGAGTGCCTTTGCCCTGGGTCAGGGGCTCAGATGCAAGTTTCCTGCTCCAGGAAGATGCAGCTGGAAAAGGAACTGGCCTCAGAGCTGTGGCGGGTGCGTTGGGAGGACTTGCAGCCCAGCAGCCTTGAGCGGCACCTCCGGAGTGCAGGCAGCCGGCTGACCTTGAGTGGGGTAAGAACACTGGTACTGGGAGGAAGTGGGGGGCAGCTGAGTACTTGGGTATGGGACAGGGGAGGGCAGTGCCTGATGGGTAGGGCAGAGAGCAGGGAGCAGGGTTCTAGTCCCAGCTCCGTCTTCACTTGCTGTGTGACCTTGGACAAGTCACAGTCCTTCTCTGAAATGACCTCAGATAATGATGATATGTACAGAGCCTCCCTCAGAGGGCTCTTTCAAAGGCTGATGGTAGTATATGTGAAATACATTAAAAAACAAGTAACTGAGGAGAGGATTTCATGGTGTGGAATGGGAAGCAGGGAGACACAAAGATAAGGCGGGGTAGTGAAGACCAGAGCTCAAGCCACCAGCAGAGAGAGCCGGGCCCCCGGTAAGGCCCGTGGGCTGACGTCCCTTCTGCTCTCCATCCCCTCAGAGAGGCTCCAATTATGGCTCCCTGCTCACCACGGAGGGCCAGTTCCAAGTCTTTGCCAAGACAGCGTATTATAAGGTGGGCCTGGGGGTCTGGGGCAGGGTGTTCTCTAACAGAGGGCAGGGGAGGGTCCCAGAGGCAGGGGTGGGCTGTCAGGAGCAGCTGGAGTTCCCAGGGCACTGGGCCATCTCCACACAGTGACGGTCTCCATTTCTTGCCCAGGGCAACCTCGTGGCTGTGAAACATGTGAACCGTAAACGCATTGAGCTGACACGAAAAGTCCTGTTTGAACTGAAGCATGTAATGTGGGGAGTGAGGCAGTAGCCCAGGGGAGCATCCCTCCTGGGGACACAGGGAGGTTGGCCAACAGCACTGGTTAGGGGGGACCTCAGGGTTATCGGTAGCCCTGGGATGGGCCTTTGCGTATTGTGTGTGGGAGGAGGGCGTCATACATGGGGAAAGGATGACTGGAGATATCTGGAGGAAGGTCCTGGAGGGGCCATATTTGATGCCCCTGGGGAGTGGAGGGCTTAGGAGGCTGAGGGACTAGGGAGCAGATTTGTGGGGGGGAGTTGGGAGAAAGAACATGACTGGGAATCACCAGGGAAGGTTCTAAAATGTCTGTGGAGAATGAATAGAGTTAAGGGTGAGGGGTCCTTAAGAAAGGGGGACAACTTGGTGAGGAGTGAGGTCTCTGTCAGGCTCCTGATGCT
The DNA here is from genome assembly GCA_004024845.1 of Tonatia bakeri. NCBI lineage: Eukaryota > Metazoa > Chordata > Mammalia > Chiroptera > Phyllostomidae > Tonatia > Tonatia bakeri. The sequence goes on along the minus strand of PVIA01003159.1, from coordinate 3,007 downwards.
GGCTTCCACCTGCAGATGCGGGATGTACAGAATGAACACCTGACCAGGTTTGTGGGTGCCTGCACCGACCCCCCCAACATCTGTATCATCACAGAGTACTGTCCCCGTGGGAGCCTACAGGTGAGGTGACAAAGGGGTGTCAGGAAATCTGGGTCTAGCCCTGGCTCTGACCCTGGCCGGTTGTCTGACCCCAGGCAAGCCTCTCTCTTTCTGACCTTTATTTGCCCCATCTGTAAAATGGACAGTGGCACTACAGTAAATGCAAAGTTTGTCCTGTTTTGCCACTGCATGGCAGTCGGAGCCCTGCACTCCTTCCCCTGGGGGAGTCTTCAGGGCATAGGTCTGACTCTTACTGCCCGGCAGGACATTCTGGAAAATGACAGCATCACCCTGGATTGGATGTTCCGGTACTCTCTCACCAACGACATCGTCAAGGCAGGTCTAGGAGAGCCCACTGGATGTGGGGGAGGCATGCGTCTCTGGCTATGGTTGTGTGTCCCGCCCATACCCAAGACTCCTGCCTCCCATGTTCTCCAGGGGATGCTGTTCCTGCACAATGGGGCCATTTGCTCCCATGGGAACCTCAAGTCATCCAACTGCGTGGTGGACAGCCGATTCGTGCTGAAGATCACTGACTATGGGCTGGAGAGCTTCAGGGACCCAGAGCCAGAGCAAGGACACATCCTCTATGCCAGTGAGCTCAGACCCACTCTGTCCCCAACCCTGACCGCGGCCCGGCCCAGCAGGGAGACTGAGGCCTGGTCTTGATGGGCTTGAGCCTGCCTTCCTGGACTCCTGCTCAGTTCATTCACCAGCAGAAGAGCCAGACGAAGGTCTCCAGGCCTCTTCTCGCTCTAGCACTCAGCGTGGTGTCTCTACATCAGTCCCGGCCAAACCTAGTTACGTCCTTGTTTGCCTTTAGCTCTGGGGCCCTTCACCCTGTGTCTCCTTACCTCTGACCTGCAGAGAAGCTGTGGACAGCCCCTGAGCTCCTGCGAATGGCCTCACCCCCCACCCGGGGCTCTCAGGCTGGTGACGTATACAGCTTTGGGATCATCCTTCAGGAGATTGCCCTGAGGAGTGGTGTATTCCACGTGGAAGGTTTGGACCTCAGCCCCAAAGGTGAGAGGACCATGCTGTCTCCTAGCCCTGCCACAGTCTCAACTAACCCCAGCCCCACAGAGAGAGGGCCCTGGAAATACCACATCTTCCTTCTGGAAAGCTCAGCCACCTGTTGCTCCATTGCTGCCAGTGACCCTGACTCATGACTGGCCCAGGACCCTACAGGGCTCACCTGCCCCATGCCCTGGTCCTGGACATCCCCACCCCATGCGCCAACAGGCCTTTGACCCACTGCTGAGCTCCTTCCCCCCACCACACAGAGATCATCGAGCGTGTGACTAGGGGCGAGCAGCCACCCTTTCGGCCGTCCCTGGCCCTGCAGAGTCACCTGGAGGGGCTGGGGCACCTGATGCAGAGGTGTTGGGCAGAGGACCCACAGGAGCGGCCACCCTTCCAGCAGATCCGCCTGATGCTGCGGAAGTTTAACAGGTCACCGGCCTTAGTCATAGAGCAGCCCCAGCCTCCCATGCCCCTCTACCACCAATACCCCTCACCTAATCTCATCCCTGCAGTGGCAGAGGGAGCCACTCACAGCCCCCTTTACGTAGCCTACTGCACCCACCACAGCCTCGCAGACCCCTTGTGAATACTGAATGACCCAGCCGTCCCTACAGTCCCTGACATCTCATACTCCTCTCCTCCAGCAAGGCAGCTACCCACACCCTTCCTGCCAGGCCCCCGGGTCTCTAGTGTCTAGTGGCGTGCAGTGTAAATGGGGCCTCTCTGCCCTCCACAGGAGCTCACCCTGTGAGCTCACCTTCCCCTTGTGCCGCCCGGCCTGGTGCCTGCAGACACCACTAAGCCTGTTGCCCTCCTGCTGTTCTCAGTCATCCCTGCCCCTTCCCTCCTCCTCTACCTCCTTCTAACTCACTGTTTAACAAAGCTGAACAAAACAGCCAGTATGCCTAAAGCTTCATACTTGACCTTGGTATCTCAAAGATGAGCTGAACTCTCCTGCTACCCTTTGCCACTGCCACACCATCCTGCTGTGCCCCTCAACCTGCACTCCCTCCAGGGTCCCCACTGCAGTTGGGAGGTGGGCTGACATTAAGCCTGGGTGGGGTGAAGGCCCGGGGTGGGCACTGGGGGTAGGGCTTGCTGCTCCCCTCACACCCCTGCCCACTGCCCCTCGGCCCTCAGAGAGAACAGCAGCAACATCCTGGACAACCTGCTGTCTCGCATGGAGCAGTACGCCAACAACCTGGAGGAGCTGGTGGAAGAGCGGACCCAGGCCTACCTGGAAGAGAAGCGTAAGGCTGAGGCACTGCTCTACCAGATCCTGCCTCAGTGAGTGCCCATGTCTGGTGATGTGCGCTGTGCCAGCCCCATCCCAACCCCACCTTACCCTCTGATCCCTGACCCCTGACCCCTCAGCTCAGTGGCTGAGCAGCTGAAGCGCGGGGAGACAGTCCAGGCCGAAGCTTTTGACAGCGTTACTATCTACTTCAGTGACATTGTGGGTTTCACAGCCCTGTCAGCAGAGAGCACACCCATGCAGGTGAGTCAGGGAGCGGCCCAATGGTGAAGCCCAGGCTGGGGTGCATGGCCTAGCATTTCCGTCCCATAGGCCTGCCTTCTGCTTCTGCTTTCCCCACCCAAGCCCAGGTGGGGTCCTTACTCCCCACCCCTTTTAATTCTCTTCCCTTCCAGGTGGTGACCCTGCTCAACGACCTGTACACCTGCTTCGATGCCGTCATAGACAATTTTGATGTGTACAAGGTGAGAGTGGGAGTGTGGGTGGGAAGGGCCCGAGAGACTCCGGGACAGGGTCAGAGAAAAATGAAGGGCAGAACGAAACAGAATCTTTAAGAGAGGAGACCAAGGCACATGGGGAGAGACAGTGTCACAAGGAGACCCAGGAGCAGGCAGAGAAAACGCTGGGGGG